>WOAB01000772.1:0-88430 GCA_027886185.1 Rheum nobile
ATAAGAAGCTCGTGGGTGGCTCGTTGTTAACGGAAAGCCATTTATGGGTGATTTAAGATAATTATCGATATTACATGTGATTTCGTGCAAATTAGCCATATATGGGTTGATTTAGCACAAAAAACCGCAAAAATATAGGGTATTCAATAATAACAAATTGAACAGTTATGGTTACCATACATATAGAAATAGCCTAGACGTACCATTTTTTGTTACAACAAAACCTATACATAAACGAAACGAAGGATAACAGCAAGCTGTAAACAGTAATTAACGATACAGAGTATGGTTTACCATAGATATAGAAATAGCCTAGACCATGGTAAGCAACTCGATCAATTTATTACAATAACAATTCAAAATGTATTCAGATATCTAACTTTTTCATTCATTCCCAATAATAAGCTTCTTCATGTGTTCACGAACGCGACACTTGGCAACCAACGGCACACCTCTAGGCATAGTCAACCCTTCCCTTCTTTCATATCCACCAATTCTTCTCCAACCCTCTCCCATTCAAAACACTGCAAAACCGAACCTAACACCAACCAACCATCCGCACGGCCAGGGCTTCCCCGGGCAGGCCCGCCTACCCGACCCAAACGGCATCAACTTGAACCCGACCCGATCCCCTCCCACTCCCTCAAACCTCTCGGGCCTGAACTCCCTAGGCTCGTCCCACAGCTTCGGGTCGTTGTGGACGGCCCACATGTTCACCATTAGGATGGTGCCACATGGCACCTTGTAACCTCCCACCACGCACTCCTCCGAGGACTCGTGGGGCACTAGCAACGGCGCCACCGGGTACATCCGGAGCGTCTCGTTTATGATGGAGTGGAGGTATGGTAGGTTGTTCAAGTCGGACTCGTCGATGAGGCGGTTGTGGCCCACTTGAGCGTCGATTTCCGTTTGGGCTTTCTTGAGGATTGATGGATGGTTTAGGAGAAGTGACATGGCCCACTCCATGGTCACGGCTGACGTGTCGTTCCCGCTATCAACAGTACCTAAACAGCGTCACAAATATATGTGGGAACTGAGATTGTTTTATTCTTAGAGGTTTAAAAAGCTAAAATCTCTAAAGGTATAATATAACATTTTTTAATAAGTTCTTAACCTATACTCTAAGTCAAAAAACTGTGTATTACAATTCTTAACTTTTGTAAAAGATGTGTATATTATTATTATATAAGGATGTGAATTTGGTAAGAAATTACGCTTAGGTAAGACTGTGACAATACACACATACATGCAAAGATCTATGTACATCGTGTGATGTGCATGAATATTATATGTATGTGCATGAGTTTTCACTTATACATAGTCATATATATAGTAAAAATTATATGCACATATAGGCAAAAAGTCATACACATCTTAAGGTGTGTATAAATTTTTGATTGTATGTGCATGAGTTTTAACTTATATGTATTCACATACATAATAACAAAATATATGTGCATGAATTTTTACCTGTATGTGTATGAGTTTTTCACTTAAACATAGTCATCATATAGTAAAAAATATATACACATACAAACAAAATTTCATGTACATCTTGAGATATACATGAATTTTTATATGTATGTACATGAGTTTCCACATATCAAAGTCATACACAAACAATTATAAATCCATAAACATCCAGTATTTTCACATAAACTTTTTCCTTAATACAATTCTTATGTGTGTATATTAATTAATTATTATTCAACGTCAAGTTTTTCTAGATTAACTGGGAAACATTACACCACATAATTACGAGATTACGAGTTTCAATAATTCTCACATACTTATAGCCTAGTGTTTTATATATATGGATCAAAGAAATTGACAATTTCTAACTAACGAGATCACAAGTTTAATTTGCAAATTTATTTTTTGAACGTTACAAAATGTGTACTTACCAAAAGCATGCCTTTGATGATTTCTTCAGTGTAAAACTGGGGATCTTCCTTCTGTAGCTGGAGCAAAACTTCGATCACGGTCTTACGGTCAACGGACCCGAAATCGTGACCCGGATCCGACAATCCTCGGCGATGCTGATCGACCAAATCTTGAAAGGAAGGCATCCACCTTGTGAACTTACTCCGGAAAAATCCTCTCCTTCACGCGCGTGAGTCCCACGGACCTCAGCACCGGAAAGAAATCTCCGACGCTCATACTCCGTCAACGTTCTCTCTCACAAGCAACTCTTTGAACCGCCTTCCTTCCTCCGTCTCAACGCTCTCCCCGTAGAACCGCTTTCCCGTTACCGTCCTCGTCATCACGTTGCTCGTCGTCTCAAAAAACGTCACTTTCATATTCACCCCACGCCGTCAGCCGCCGACGATGATCGGTGCACGCGGCGGAGCATTGACTTGAGGGGAAATCGAAAACAATGTAGATATCTGATATTCCGGTTAACCGGAACTTTATATATGAGTATAAACTAGTTAACCGCATTTTTGTTTTATTAACCACAGAATGTGTAAAAAAAGAAATACCATGTACGTGGCTATAATTATTGATCGATTAACCTAATTCGTGATCGTTTTGTTTCAGATGAATGGTATGTACAAATTGATCTCCAAATAAATATGTTGGGCTTGTCAGGATATGAACGTGGTTAATTAACTGCACTCTTTTATTCTCTTTTTAGGTTGAACTTATTTATTTTATATCCTAATATAAATTTAAATTCTCATAAATTCTAAAATAAAAATCATATTCTCTAAACTTTAAAACTAAATTCTATATCCTAAAACTCGAAATTTTAATTATTAATCCTAGTTTAAGATTTAAAATATAAATAAGTAAAAAGGTAATCTTTTTAAAAATTAGTTAAACAAGTAACTAAAAAAGATTATGATTACTTCAAAAAAACTAAAAAAAAATGATTGTCATAAACATAGAAAAAACGTATTATTATAAGTCACGGACTAAAACGATACTATATAAATAATTAGATAAAAATACCTTAATCTCGTCGGCACGGATTTGGGAGAGCAACTTATGCGGTGAAGGGAGAGGAGTTCGGTGGTGGCGATGCGGCGGAGACCGCGCCAGAGGTCGCCATAGGGGGCCCACAGGATGTTGGTGAACTGGTAACCGAAGAGGTCGCCGACGAGGATCCTTGGGCGGTTGGCAAAGATGACGTCCGTTTTTGGAGAGGCACTCCTCGGCGGCAGAGGGGGATGAGACGAGGAGGAGTTTGCGGGCCCCGAGGCGGGAGGAGGAGGACGGGGCCGTGGCGGTCGGAGAGGGCGGCTAGGGTGCGGTGGAAGGGGAATTTGAAGAGGTGGAGGTGGCCCACAATTGGGATGCAAGGGAAGGGAGTTGGCGGGAGTTTTTGGAGTCCATGGAGGATGTGTTTTGTGAGGATGTATAAGATTATGAACCCTAAAATGGACAAGATTAGTTCCTCCATTGTGGATTAGTAATCACTTGCTTAATTCGAATTCTTGTTTATTGAAGATGTTAATGTTATAGAACACCATTGAAGTCCGTGTCTGATTAAATACGTGATTTTTGAGACCAATGAAGTTCTCATGAAGCTTGAATGGATGAAGAGTCAAACTTCTCCTCCCTCCGTCCCTTATTTTTGTTCCCATTTGATTTTTGGGTATTTTTCATCGTTAAAGAGAATTTTTTTTTTTTAATATATAAGAAAAAATATAATCACGTGGGTTCTTGTTTGATTCATCTCAACGAGTATTTTGATAATATCAAAAAATTATATTTTTTATGGTTATGTAATTATAGATATTAACGATACAAAATCCATCACAACGGTGTGCCCGATCAAAATGAGAAGATCAATAAGGAACGGAGGGAGTAGATAGTAGTATTTAAATGTTGGTCATTCTTTTTGTTTTTGCTTTATACGTTTGTTTGTGTGGAAGAGTTTATCCTGCAAGTAGAACAAGAATATGGTCAGGGCGGATCTACAGTGGGCTAAGGGCTAGGAGGCGGCAGCCCCTGCTTCTCCGGTAAATCCTCTTTTGATTTTTTTATGATAGTAAATTACAAAAAGCATGCATTGTTGTAATGGTATTTGTTTGAAACTTGTGTGGAAAAAGCTAAAGGTCATGGGTTTAATTCTCCAATATCCTTTCCAACCATTTTTTTTATTTTTATTAAAAATTTGAGTCTTAATTGCTTTATTAAAATCTTTGAGTTTATTAAGCATGTTTATTTCTCTTTTATTTTTTATTTTTTCTTTCATATTTTAACTTTTTATTAACACAAAAATTAAAAATCTTACATTATTCAAATAATTTTTCAAAACGCTAAAAAATAGAGTATATACTACAGGAATTAATCAACTTCAAAAGGTGAATCTAATATTTTTTGTAATTTTAAAGTATTAATTTAAATGTCGATTTATGAAGTGAAAAATATACGAAACTCGCCCCCCTTCGATTAAGTTCTAGATCCGCCACTGTTATATGGTGACACTCAGTGGCAGATCAGGAATATTTGTTCGAATAGGGGTCACAAAATCGTTTATGAAAAATATATAATATTGTTTAGCATTAATCACGTTACTATTTCTATAATTTTTTTTACAAATCTTATATACTAGGTGGATTATTATGTTTTGAAAAAATATTTTTAACTAATTTATAATTTTGAAAATAATTTTGGACAAATAGTAAGGAGAACTACCTAAAAATGTTAGTATCAAATATATTGTGAGAATTTTAAATAAGATTAATTCAATTACCTTACAAAATTTTTAACTTATTTCATAATCATTGTGGACAAACAATAGAAAATACAAACATTGTATAAAAGAGAAAATAAAAGACATAAATTATTATTTATCTATAAAAAAAATATAAAATATGAGAGATGGGAGACTTGAATCCCAAACCTTTGGGTTTAAACTCTTATTCCATAATTAATTGAGTTAATAGTTCTTTTTATTTGCATACACAAGACATTAATATTTTTTATTTTATTTTTTTAATATATGACTTAATTAAGGAAAAGGGAGTCACCGGACCCCTGAATCTGCTTCTGGTGACACTCAAAAGAAGTATGATCGAGCTTTTTTATTTGCAGAAAGAACTCAACTTTGAATTGTGTACAAGAATTTCGAAGAGATCATCAATTTGTAAGCTAGCAAGAAATTTCAAACTATATATGTCAATCTTTGTCACCCGCGATCAATTACGCACGCAGTGGTGGATCTATAGGAGGCTGAGGGGCGGCAGCCACCCATTTTTTTCGAAATTTTTATATAGAAAAATTGCCTACTAATATAAGGGCATGTTTATTGGTGGATTCAACATGGGATTTTTAACTCTCTTTTTTGGTTCAAGAAATCTATCAAAAAATTTTATTTTATTAGTGAGATTCAATAGAGTCTCATCAAATCTATTAAAAATTATAATTATATTATTTTATAATATATTATCAATATATTTTTTATATTAAAATATTAATATATTTTTATATTATTATTAAAAATTAAATTAAATAAATATATTTTAATTTAAGAGTTTTATTATATTATTAAAAATTAAGGAAAATGAACGACAAAAGTAAATAACCGAATTTATCGAAAGCACATACATATTAAAAACAACAAAGGATGGATGTATATATTGAAAACTACCAATATATCCAAAATGGGTGTCTATGGATAGAGAAAAATAAAATTAGAATAATGGTATTTTTTTTAAAAAAATTACCGATTTTAAGATAACACATTTTTTTAAAATTAAATATCGACGGCCAGGAATAAATCTTGGCCGTCGAATGCGCACCACGCGTCGCGCGCAAATCAGCGCGCGACGCGTGGCGTGCTGTGACGCGTTTGGAAACGCGTCCAAAACGACGTCGTTTTGGGTCTAGGCAAATTTTTTTGGTTTTCAAACAGCCCCTACCGCTAGAGACTCTCTCGGGCCGTCCTACAAAACTCATTTTTTTGGGCCTCTCCTGCCCGTCCCTAACTCAAAACCCTTTATTTTAAACCCAAAAAATTCATGAGCCCCATGCCCGTCTCACCGGTAAAGATACTCTAATAATTATAAGATATCAATAATTATATATTACTGATCACATATATGAAAATATATTCAGGTTAACAAAAAACGGAAATTGATCATAGATAAATATTTATCTTCTTAGATGACATATATTGACGATAATAATTAATTGGTCACCAAATAAACGATGAGAACAACGCTCAAAACTATCGCGTACGTAGAAATGAAAAGGTTTTAAATATTTGTAGAATTTACGAAAAACCGAGGTATCCACAAACAATTTCCCTTAATAACAATCCTAAAATTTCTTGGATTAAGTGCTCGTTTGGTTAAAGAGAGAAAGTACAATTCTCTGAAATTTACTTCAAGTAAGTTTCTGAAATTTACAATTTCTAGAAATTAAGAAATTACTAGTGCTATTCACGGTAGTTTGAAACTCATATATCTATATATATTATTAAAATCACATTTAATAGCTATAAAGTATGAAACGATTACTTTGATTAACAACATTATGATTGAATTTTTCATATTTCACTTGCATGAAACTCTTTCTCTTTTAAACTGAACTTCAAACATTCAAATTGATTAAGATTCAATAAACATAATTATTGACAAAATGGTGAAGAAAATATTAAAAAATATATATATAGGAAACATGGATGGAGAACAATGATAGAATTTATCAAGTCTCCTAAATGGAGTTGAATATAATGATGCAAAGACACATATGTATAGGACGGCATAAGAAAATATAAAAAAAGAAAAAAAATACAGGAAACATAGCCGGAGAACAATGATAGAATAGATCGAGCCTCCTAAATGGAGTTGAACATAATGATGCAAAGACACACATATGTATAGGATGACATAAGAAGAAAACAAAACAATTTTCATATTGATAATCATTTAAATTAAGATCTTAATCATATAGCATTTAGTAAGTATGTATTTACAAATCAGGGCGATTTATATCTTCTATCCAATAGCCATAAAAGTGAATAAATCAAAATTAAGAAAACAAATCATATATGAAATAAATTATATCTAGTTGAAAACAAAATTAGGAATCAATTTTAGAAAATAAAGCACATAATTACATAAGATTTGGTTTATAAACTGATAAATATTTTTTAAAGTACAAATAGGTTTTTCTAATGCAACTTCAACAAATAGATTTTGTTACTCAATTTAAAATAAAATATCAAATATGAATTAAATTTTAAAATATTAAGATAGGTGGCTAAACTGGCTATGATGCATTCGTAACTGTATATTGATTAAATATTACTAATTTGTATCTTTGTTGAATCCCTTTTTTAAAAGAAAAATTGTATATTTGACATGAAATTGCATCTTGATTAAATATTACTAATTTGTATCTTTGTTGAATCCCTTTTTTAAAAGAAAAATTGTATATTTGACATGAAATTGCATCTTTGTACGTATTATACTTATTTCATATTTCAAAACAGTTTATCTAACTATAATATCCAAAATAATATTTTTTTAAAATAAGGTTCTTTACTCATGTCCACAAGGCTTAGATTAGAATAATCGTTTTAAAAATATTTACATAAACGAAGAATGAACTGTATATAAAAGCAACAAAACCACATGCTAATTAAAAATGAGTTAGACTACATTTTATTATATTTCTCTTGTTTTTAAATTATGTTTTTGAGTTTAATATAGCCTAAGTTATTTTGTTGATGTGTAAAAGGAATAACAATCACTTTCTAATCAGCACAATTAAGTATAAGTATATAAATAATCAACCGTAAAATGGAAAAAATGTGAAAATCCTTTCATCGATACATGGTCATATATATTTCATTTTAATCTAATTTTTTGTTAGAGAAAGTCAAGCATTTTAGTGGTTATATTTAAAGTATGATATTATAATTAAAAAAATATTTTTAGAAAAAATAATATGAATATAAGAGGAAAAAAATTAGTTATATTGATCCATTCATAATTTAATTTTTTGTTAGTATTATCCATAAGGTCGGGAACATTGATGAGAAACGAAATGTTTTTTTTTTTAAAGAAGGAAGAAACGAAATGTAGTTTCTCATACATCATCAAATTTTTTAAATTATTTTTAACTCCTATAGAAATTTAATCTGTTCTATTAATTTCACTAGTTGATCTCGAATTTTTTTTCCGAAACTTATTCTGAATGTACGCTTAGAATGAAATTTATTACGAGAATAGGCTGGCTGAGGGAAGATTGGGGTAAGTCGCTTTCCATACAAACGACTCACCTAAAGAAAGACGCATTACGAAACTACGAATCTACCCGAAACACAATGTGTTATTTTTTTTAAAAAAAAGGAAGAGTCGTTGGATTGATCAACGACTTTAGTTATTTTAGTATTTGCTGGTCTAATGTCAAAAAAATCCAAATTATGAATAGCTGCACTGTGCAACGACTCACAGTAGTACAAAACCCTGCAGCGAATATATAGAGAGGTAGATTAGACTTGCGCATGAAGCAGAGCCGTGTTGCGTTGGATAAAGGAAAAGAGAGTCGTTGTACCTTCTCTTGTTCTTGCTCCCAATCAACAGAGCCAAGTAGAACAGAAACATGAAGAAGAAACTGTTGGAACTCATTTTAACATATGGCGCCAGACACTTTTTCGGGCACAATTCCGGTGGGCTCCGGCCATTATCAACACCGGAAAGTGGAAGCATTGGCTTCCTCTACGCGAGCACATTCTCGTAATGTACTCATACGACGAAAATGATTTCCGTTTGAATGAGAAATGGAGGCCCAAAGTAGCTTGTATGAAGTGCAAAACTTGGGAAATGTGGGGGCAAAATTCCTTGTCCCACATTGGAAGTTTGGAGATAAATCTCCTAGTATATATAATGGGAAAATGGACATAAGGTTGTGGCCTTGGGTCATTACCCATTTTCAATGGGGAGAGGACCTAGCTAATCAAGCCCACACGCGCGCCGAGCCGAGTCGGGTCGAGCGAGCCGTGCTCGGGCCGGGTGGGGTTGGATCGGATTGGTGTCTGCACAGGAACTTTTTTCGTTTCTGCACAGAAAAATTCTGTTTTTCTGCATTCGTATGTTTTTCGATTCTGCAATTTTCGAATCTGTATTTTTACTGTTCGTAATATTATTTTTCTGCAGATCATAAATTTTATTCGATGTTTCGTGAATTATTTTCTGCCTAACTCGTTTTTTGCAGGAATTATTTTGAAATATTTCAAATCTATTTCTGTGCAATTTTGTGTAATTTCTGTGTAGGAAAATTTCGCATCTGTATTTGTGTGTAGTTTTGTGTAATTTTTGTGTAGGAAAACTCCAATTCTGTATTTTTTGTGCAGTTTCTGAATTTTCTGTGTAGTTTCTGTAATTTTTTGTGCAATAAAATTTCGATTCTGTATTTTTGGAAAGTTTCTGTATTTCTATACAGTTTCTGTATTTTCTGTGCAGTTTCAGTATTTTCTAACGTGTATTTGCAGGAAAAATCGCATTGGGATTTTGTTCGAATTAATTTTCGAAATCTGATTTGGCCATTTCGAATTCGTTTCGAAATCGTTTCTGAATACTATTTCGGTTTTTGCAATTTAATTCCGTATTAAAATTGCATTCGTAAAATTCCGCACTGATTTTCGGTTTGCGCTTCTGTGAACAGATTCTAATTCATGGCTGATATGACTGAGAAATCTGTCGCTGAGGTTGCTGGGACTGGAAATGGAAACCCGACTGAGTCGACGCCCCAAATTCAGTTTGGGAGTGGTCTGCCAGCGGTGAATCTGCCAACAGGGAATGTGCAAGCAGTGAATCTGCAAGATGCAAACCTGTCAGCAGCTAATCTGCAAGCTGCAATGGTCGAAACTTCTGAGATTCGTCAGACTGTCCACCCAGCTGCTCTTCAGACTGTTGTACCGACAGTCCATATGCCTAGCGTTGTGAACGCTGGCTTGATGCCGGAAAAGTTCGATGGAACTGGCTTCAAGACATGGCAGCAGAAGATGTTCTTCTTCCTGGCCACGTTGAAGCTTGAGAAGTATCTGACTGAGGACAAGCCTGTGCTGTCACCTCATAATACAGATGCATACCTGCTAGCCAGCGTTGAGGCATGGACTCACTCAGACTTTCTGTGCAAAGGTTGGGTTCAAAGCCGCCTGATAGATCCACTGTACAATGTGTACAGCAAGATCAAGACCTCTAAGGAGCTCTGGACTGCTTTGGAGAAGAAGTACAAGTCTGAGGATGCAGGCTCGAAGAAGTTCGCAGTGACGAAGTTCCTGACTTCAAGATGGTGGACTGTGGAAGACTTGATAGTCAGACTGCAGATTGAGTCAACAAACCGCAAAGCAGATGGGGTTCAGCCTGTTGAACAAAAGGCTAATCTGGCTGAACACAAGGACAATGACAAAGGAAAGAAGCGGAAGTTTCAGCCTCAAAGCTCCAACAACTTCAAGAAGCAACCAACTAAGAAGTTCAGTGGAAAGTGCCACAAGTGTGGTAAAATGGGTCACAAGGCTGACGAGTGTCGTAGCAAGGCTGATCCGCGCAAGGCCAAGGGGAAATCCCAAGCCAACATGACTGAAGGCAGGCTCTCAGATTCTGATCTGTGTGCTGTAGTGTCTGAAGTCAACATGGTTGAAAGCAACCCAAGGGAATGGTGGTACGATACAGGTGCTACCAAACATATCTGCTCTGACAAGGGATGCTTCACCACCTATCAGCAGAGCAAGAGTGACGAGCATCTGTTTATGGGGAACTCGTCCACATCCAAGGTGGAAGGTTACGGGAAAGTGGTGCTGAAGTTGACTTCTGGAAAGGAGCTGACTCTCACCAATGTCATGCATGTGCCTAACATAAGAAAGAATCTGATCTCCGACACTTTGCTAAGCAAGAAAGGGTTCGCAACGAATTTCGTGTCTGACAAGCTGGTTCTCTCAAAGAATGGGGTATTTTTGGGCAAAGGATATGTAAAGGATGGACTGGTCAAAATGAATGTAATGACAGTCATCCCAAAAACTATTGTAACTGAGGTTTCAATGAATAAGACTAATCCTATTGCTTATGTTGTTGAGTCTTTTAATATTTGGCATGAACGATTAGGGCATGTGAATAACAAGTCTATTCAAAGACTAATGAACATGAACCTGATTCCGAAATGCAAATCAAGTAAAGACAAATGTGAAGTATGCGTACAGGCCAAACTCACAAAAACGCCATCCCCACACGTCGAGAGAACAACCGAACCTCTAGGTTTAATACACACAGATTTGTGTGATTTAAAATATGTGCAAACTAGAGGCGGTAAAAAGTATTTCGTAACCTTTGTTGATGATTGCACAAAATACTGTTATGTATACTTGCTAAGAAGCAAAGATGAGGCCTTGGAAAAGTTTAAGGAATACAAGTTGGAGGTTGAAAACCAACTTAGTAAAACCATAAAAATAATCTGAAGTGATAGAGGAGGCGAGTATGATGAACCTTTCAACGCGTTCTGTAGAGAACACGTGATTATTCATCAAACAACTGCTCCCTACTCACCGGAATCCAACGGAGTTGCGGAACGAAAGAACCGAACTCTAAAAGAGATGATGAATGCAATGTTGCAGGAATCTGGGTTACCCCAGAACATGTGGGGGGAAGCGCTGCTTACCACCAATTATATCCTCAACAAGATACCCCATAAAGTTATCGGTAAGACGCCATACGAACTTTGGAAAGGTAACGTACCTTCGTACAAATACCTCAAAGTGTGGGGGTGCCTAGCAAAAGTGGTTGTGCCACCTCCTAAAAAGGTCACAATTGGACCTAAAACCGTTGATTGTATTTTCATAGGATATGCACATAATAGTAGTGCTTATCGGTTTCTGGTACATAAATCTGATATACCAGATATACATGTAAATACAATAATGGAATCAAGGAATGCGTCCTTCTTTGAAAACGTGTTTCCGTGCAAGGATAAAGAACATCCAAAACAAACACGTGAACAAAGTGAAGCAGGTACTTCTGTAAATGAAACAAAAGATGAACCTAGACAGAGCAAGAAAGCTCGAAATGAACCAGAAGCTGAACCTAGACGAAGCAAAAGAGCTCGAAAGGAGAAAACCATTGGGCAAGAGTTCATAATGGCCTTTCTCTTGGAGAATGAGCCTAGAACTTTCAAAGAAGCCATGTCTACACCTGATACGCCTTCATGGAAGGAAGCAGTTAAAAGCGAAATCGACTCCATTATGCAGAATCATACATGGGAGTTAGTTGATTTGCCACAAGGGTGTAAAGCACTTGGGTGCAAATGGATTTTCAAAACCAAATTGAAAACCGATGGCTCAATAGATAAGTATAAGGCGAGGCTTGTGGTGCAAGGATTCCGGCAAAAAGAGGGCCTGGATTTCTTTGACACTTATTCTCCAGTTATGAGAATAACCTCAATAAGAATGCTAATAGCAATAGCAGCATTACGAAACCTTGAAATCCATCAAATGGATGTAAAAACTGCCTTTCTAAACGGAGAATTAGAAGAGGAGATATACATGAAACAACCTGAGGGTTATGTGGTTCCTGAACAGGAACACAAGGTGTGCAGACTTGTCAAGTCTCTATATGGACTCAAACAAGCTCCAAAGCAGTGCCATGAAAAATTTGACAATGTCATGATGTCAAATGATTTCAGCATCAATGAATGTGATAAATGCATCTACTTCAAGGACACTCCAAACGGTTACATTTTGTTGTGTTTGTACGTAGATGACATGCTCATTATTGGAAGCAATAAGGACATGATCAACCGCACTAAGAACATGCTTATTGGGAAGTTCGACATGAAAGACTTGTGATTAGCAGATGTGATACTAGGGATTAAAATCACTAGACATTCTGAAGGAATTATCCTGTCTCAAGCACATTATGCTGAAAAAGTACTTGAGAGATTCAAGAACTACTCAAGCGGGACTGCAAAGAGTCCCGTGGACCCCCATCTTCATTTGACTAAGAACTCGGGGGATGCAGTGTCACAGTTGGAGTACGCACGTGTGATTGGAAGTCTCATGTACTTGACCAATTGCACAAGACCTGACTTGGCACACTCAGTCAATGTACTGAGTCGCTACACAAGTAATCCAGGACACAAACACTGGAAAGGGATAATTAGAGTATTAAATTACTTGCGTTATACTCAAAGTTATGGGTTGCACTATGGTAAATACCCAGCAGTTCTGGAAGGATACAGTGATGTAAACTGGATATCAGATTCCAGAAACTCAAAGTCCACAAGTGGATATGTGTTTACACTTGGTGGTGCAGCGGTATCATGGAAATCTTCCAAACAAACACTATTGACCAGATCCACTATGGAGTCTGAGTTCATTGCTTTAGACAAAGCAGCAGAGGAAGCTGAATGGCTTCAAAATCTTTTGGAAGATATCCCGATGTGGGAAAAACCAGTGCCATCAATAAATATACACTGTGATAGTCAATCGGCTATAGCTCGGGCACTGAGTCGTTTGTACAATGGTAAGTCACATCATATACGAAGACGACATAAAACCATTAGACAACTACTCTCGCATGGTATAATCTCAATAGATTATATCAAGTCGGCTGACAACCTAGCGGATCCGTTTACTAAAGGTTTGTCACGAGATCAAGTTGTTAAATCATCAAGAGGAATGGGTTTAAAGCCTATGACTAAAGAGGATGCTTGATGGCGAACCCTACCTACGTGACTGGAGATCCCAAGAAGTAGGTTCAAAGGAAAAACTAAATCAGGCTGAATCAAGATGAGCACTGGGAGACTAAAGTCTCCTCCCAGTTCCTAGGATGATGAACAGTGCTACCTGTATGAGTTGAGGTTAAGCTTGACTTTTAATGATTCCATAGCTTTGAAATAAAAGTGGGGTATGACAGGATACTCTTCATGGATATCACCTTATGAGTGTGAAATAGGGCCGTTTCTAGGAGAATTAAGAAATGCTAAATTCTCCAAGTTCACTCATGAATAACCAGTGATGTTCAAGGCCAAAATGAACACAACAAGAGAACCTAGTTCTGTGAGAAGATGAAACTGTGTGATAGTTATTGTCTCGGTTTACATCAAAGCCCGGGTGGTTCAAGACATCATGCTCACTACCTGGTCGAGTAAATCCGATAGCTAGTCACTATGGGTGGTTCAAGGCTGAAACATGCTACCAGCCCAGATGCAGTGATTTTTTGACTGTACTCTCAAAAGTCTTTCTGTTTTTAACCAATGTTTAGAATCATTTCTATTCATGTGGGGGATTGTTGGAACTCATTTTATATGTGGCGCCGGGCACTTTTCCGGGCACAATTCCGGTGGGCTCGGCCATTGTCAACACCGGAAAGTGGAAGCATTGGCTTCCTCTACGCGAGCACATTCTCGTAATGTACTCATACGACGAAAATGATTTCCGTTTGAATGAGAAATGGAGGCCCAAAGTAGCTTGCATGAAGTGCAAAACTTGGGAAATGTGGGGGATAAACTCTTGTCCCACATTGGAAAATTGGAGGTAGGAATACCACCATATATAGAGGAGAAATGGACTCAAGGTTGTGGCCTTGGGTCATTATCCATTTTCAATGGGGAGAGGACCTAGCTCATCAAGCCCACACACGCGCCGAGCCGAGTCGAGTCGGGCCGGGCTTGGGCTTGTCACCTATCTTTTTGGGCCAAACCGGAAGCCCATTAGTGGGCCTTGATCTGTTACATGGAGAGATATGGGCTGCATACCAAATCTTCCGTCATTAATACCAGCGATCTGTAACGTCCTCCTCTATGAATGCTGGAGATCTGTAACGGTCTTGTGCAGATCTGTAACGTTATTCTGAAGATGTGTAACGTTATCTTCCTCCGAAGCTCCTTATAAGGAGTCGTTAGCTTCTCATTCGAACACAGAAAACACACCAGCAATCTCCACTTCCTCCTCTCTGTTTTACCCGAAAAAAATCGAGTCTGAGAGTACTCCACAGAATTGGTTCGTAGCCTTCGGGATTTTTGGTTGCGCAAATCCGGAGTCGTCAAGCAGTTGTATCCTGGGATTCGGAACGCCATCAAACCATCGCAATACGGGGCGTTTTCAGAATTAAGGAGAGAGATCTCGTTCTCGACTCTGCTTCGTAATTCAGTTCGGTATAATTTCGTTTAATTCTTGTGCGTTTTATTCTTGCAGCTTACATTTCGAAATTGCGTTCCTACACAAGTAACATTCAAAAACTAATGCATACAAGTAACATTCATCTATGTCTTTCATTTTTCTTCCTTCGGGTCAGTTCAATTCGCCCTCTTGTCTTACCTAGTTAGACACCATAGACTAAAATTAATTATACGTTCAACAAATCATAATAAACATATCTTGATCTCGTCAGTGCGGATAGGGGAAACTAGGTATGACTTCGTAGTTATCACTTATATGCAGGCTTATATAGCTAGCTTATAGTAAGTTATGTGCAAAAATTAACACTCGATCATATAGAAACTTATGTAATTTATAGTAGTTTATGTGTAAAAATAAACATTTATTGATGTGTTTGATAAAAATAGCTTATATAAATTTATCAGAGCTTTAAATTGTTCAAAAAAATCAAGTCCAGCTTCAACTACCATAAGTTCCACCTTAAGCTCGTATATACTTGAATTTACCGAGACTATTTATGAATACGACATCACCAACATCATATGGGATCCCTAAACCCAACTTCTCTGCCTTTATTTATTTATTCTGTAACTAGTAGACCTAGGCATCGTCAAGCCCGGGCTTCACCTGTAAATTTTGTCCCTTTATCCGGACCCGGGGTGAGCCTGAGAATAGGGCTTGAACAAATGTCCAAGCCCATCCGCATTCACATCTTATAATTCATGTCCATAATTAAAAAAATATCAAATTTTTATAAGTCCAAATAGTGTTTCTACCTTACAATAAAAAACATTAAATATTCAATATTAAAGTCTATACATATGTGAAAACGAGGGATGGAGTGGAGTTTGTATCTATAAAAGTTTAGCTTTTATATTACTTAGTTTAAGTTTTTTATTTTTATTTTTTTAGGAATAGTAATAATGTAATATTATATATATATAAATAATATTATATAAATATAAATAATATTTATATATTATATACGGATCGGGCTTACTGGCCCTACAGGGCTTGACCCCTTGTCCATACCCGGTACTCGGGTCGGGTATTTTCGGCCCTTTAGGGCTTACGAGCTTGTCCATACCCTCCCGTTTACACGGACGGGCGGGCCAGCCTGCGTTTGCCCAGGTACAGTAACTAGATATAGGAAGAATGGCATTTTTTTTTAAAAATGATATATTTATAAGGGTATTTTGGTCTTTTACACCTTTTAACGGATAAACTAACATAAGAAGCTCGTGGGTGGCTCGTTGTTAACGGAAAGCCATTTATGGGTGGTTTAAGATAATTATCGATATTACATGTGATTTCGTGCAAAATTAGCCATATAATGGATGATTTAGCACAAAAACCGCAAAAATATAGGGTATTCAATAATAACAAATTGAACAGTTATGGTTTACCATACATATAGAAATAGCCTAGACGTACCATTTTTTGTTACAACAAAACCTATATAAACGAAACCGGATAACAGTCAAGCTGTCAACCAGTAATTAACGATACAGAGTATGGTTTACCATAGATATAGAAATAGCCTAGACCATGATAAGCAACTCGATCAATTTATTACAATAACAATTCAAAATGTATTCAGATATCTAATTAACTTTTGTCATTCATTCCCAATAATAAGCTTCTTCATGTGTTCACGAACGCGACACTTGGCAACCAACGGCACACCTCTAGGCATAGTCAACCCCTTCCCTTCTTTCATATCCACCGACTCTTCTCCAACCCTCTCCCACTCAAAACACTGCAAAACCGAACCTAACACCAACCCAACCATTCGCACGGCCAGTGCTTCCCCCGGGCAGGCCCGCCTACCCGACCCAAACGGCATCAACTTGAACCCGACCTGATCCCCTCCCACTCCCTCAAACCTCTCGGGCCTGAACTCCCTAGGCTCGTCCCACAGCTTCGGGTCGTTGTGGACGGCCCACATGTTCACCATTAGGATGGTGCCACGTGGCACCTTGTAACCTCCCACCACGCACTCCTCCGAGGACTCGTGGGGCACTAGCAACGGCGCCACCGGGTACATCCGGAGCGTCTCGTTTATGATGGAGTGGAGGTATGGTAGGTTGTTCAAGTCGGACTCGTCGATGAGGCGGTTGTGGCCCACTTGAGCGTCGATTTCCGTTTGGGCTTTCTTGAGGATTGATGGATGGTTTAGGAGAAGTGACATGGCCCACTCCATGGTCATGGCTGACGTGTCCGTTCCCGCTATCAACAGTACCTAAACAGCGTCACAAATATACGTGGGAATTGAGATTGTTTTATTCTTAGAGGTTTAAAAAGCTAAAATCTCTAAAGGTATAATATAACATTTTTATAATAAGTTCTTAACCTATACTCTAAGTCAAAAAATTGTGTATTACAATTCTTAACTTTTTGTAAAAGATGTGTATATTATTATTATTATAAGGATGCGAATTTGGTAAGAAATAATGCTTAGGTGAGACTGTGACAATACACACATACAGGTAAAGATCTACGCACATCGTGTGATGTGCATGAAATATTATATGTATGTGCATGAGTTTTCAATTACACATAGTCATATATATAGTAAAAATTATATGCACATATAGGCAAAAAGTCATACACATCTTAAGGTGTGTATAAATTTTTGATTGTATGTGCATGAGTTTTAACTTATATGTATTCACATACATAATAACAAAATATACGAAACTCGCCCCCCTTCGATTAAGTTCTAGATCCGCCACTGTTATATGGTGACACTCAGTGGCAGATCCAGGAATATTTGTTCGAATAGGGGTCACAAAATCGTTTATGAAAAAATATATAATATTGTTTAGCATTAATCACGTTACTATTTGTATAATTTTTTTTACAAATCTTATATACTAGGTGGATTATTATGTTTTGAAAAAATGTTTTTAACTAATTTATAATTTTGAAAATAATTTTGGACAAATAGTAAGGAGAACTACCTAAAAAATATTAGTATCAAATATATTGTGAGAATTTTAAATAAGATTAATTCAATTACCTTACAAAATTTTTAACTTATTTCATAATCATTGTGGACAAACAATAGAAAATACAAACATTTGTATAAAAGAGAAAATAAAAGACATAAATTATTATTTATCTATAAAAAAAATATAAAATATGAGAGATGAGAGACTTGAATCCCAAACCTTTGGGTTAAACTCTTATTCCATAATTAATTGAGCTAATAGTTCTTTTTATTTGCATACACAAGACATTAATATTTTTTATTTTATTTTTTTAATATATGACTTAATTAAGGAAAATGGGGTCACCCAACCCCTGAATCCGCCTCTGGTGACACTCAAAAGAAGTATGATCGAGCTTTTTTATTTGCAGAAAGAACTCAACTTTGAATTGTGTACAAGAATTTCGAAGAGATCATCAATTTGTAAGCTAGCAAGAAATTTCAAACTATTATTGGTGGATTCAACATGAGACTTTTAGCTCTCTTTTTTGGTTCAAGAAATCTATCAAAAAATTTTATTTTATTAATGAGATTCAATAGAGTCTCATCAAATCTATTAAAAATTATAATTATATTATTTTATAATATATTATTAATATATCTTTTATATTAAAATATTAATATATTTTTATATTATATTATTAAAAATTAAATTAAATAAATATATTTTAATTTAAGAGTTTTATTATATTATTAAAAATTAAGGAAAATAAACGACAAAAGTAAATAACCGAATTTATCGAAAGCACATACATATTAAAAACAACAAAGGATGGATGCATATATTGAAAACTACCAAATATATCCAAAATAGGTGTCTATGGATAGAGAAAAATGAAATTAGAATAATGGTATTTTTTAAAAAAAATTACCGATTTTAGCGCGCGACGCGTGGCGTGCTGTGACGCGTTTGGAAATGCGTCCAAAACGACGTCGTTTTGGGTCTAGGCAAATTTTTTTGGTTTCCAAACAGCCCCTATCGCTAGAGACTCTCTCGGGCCGTCCTACAAAACTCATTTTTTTTGGGCCTCTCCTGCCCGTCCCTAACTCAAAACCCTTTATTTTAAATCCAAAAAATTCATGAGCCCCATGCCCGTCCCACCGGTAAAGATACTCTAATAATTATAAGATATCAATAATTTTATATTACTGATCACATATATGAAAATATATTCAGGTTAACAAAAAACGGAAATTGATCATAGATAAATATTTATCTTCTTAGATGACATATATTGACGATAATAATTAATTGGTCACCAAATAAACGATGAGAACAACGCTCAAAACTATCGCGTACGTAGAAATGAAAAGGTTTTAAATATTTGTAGAATTTACGAAAACCGAGGTATCCACAAACAATTTCCCTTAATAACAATCCTAAAATTTCTTGGATTAAGTGCTCGTTTGGTTAAAGAGAGAAAATACAATTCTCTGAAATTTACTTCAAGTAAGTTTCTGAAATTTACAATTTCTAGAAATTAAGAAATTACTAGTGCTATTCACGGTAGTTTGAAACTCATATATCTATATATATTATTAAAATCACATTTAATAGCTATAAAATATGAAACGATTACTTTGATTAACAACATTATGATTGAATTTTTCATATTTCACTTGCATGAAACTCTTTCTCTTTTAAACTGAACTTCAAACATTCAAATTGATTAAGATTCAATAAACATAATTATTGACAAAATGGTGAAGAAAATATTAAAAAATATATATATAGGAAACATGGATGGAGAACAATGATAGAATTTATCAAGTCTCATAAATGGAGTTGAATATAATGATGCAAAGACACATATGTATAGGATGGCATAAGAAAATATAAAAAAGAAAAAAAATACAGGAAACATAGCCGGAGAACAATGATAGAATAGATCGAGCCTCCTAAATGGAGTTGAACATAATGATGCAAAGACACACATCTGCTGGAATGGAGAGAATAGAGCCTCACGTGTGACTCCTCTATTTAGTCCACCCGAGCTTGGATCTGGATCGCCTAGGACTCGGTTGCTAGAGCGAGGATCGAAGGCGAACGAAGAGAGCTCCAGGGAGAAGGAGGCAACCATATTTCTTGGTGTAAATTAGGGTTACGGACTTTTCCTAAAAGCCCTCCTTTTATATTGCCATGTGTAGATATCTTATTTCCTAAATAAGTATTTCTTTTATTATTAATAATAATACTTTATTATTAACAAGTCTTATCTCCCAAGTTATATCATATATAACTTTATATCATATACCTTATATAATATGTCCCCCATTAAATTGATCCAGTCCAAACTCTAAGGGTGTGACCTCGTAGGATCCGGTAATAATAGCAATAGACTTTATGACATAATTTATAACATATAGTCTATAAATCATAGTTGGCTTCTAGCAAAGCACTATGACTACCTAAAATCACCAGATTAAATATCTCCATAAATGGTCTCACTTCATAATCAGTAATTGCACCTTTGATTAAAGGACACAATTACTTCAATCTCCCACTTGTCCTTAAAACAAGTGTGCAATGTTAAAATTCCTTTGTCACTTAGTGTCTTATCTGACTATATGATGAAACTCATCTTTACCGTCAAATATGTTTCTTGAACTCTTGAGATCAAACTGTCAGTACGGATGATTACTAATAATCCATCCGAGCATGGCCATGCGTTTTCACAGTTCTCACTCTTCAAGTGGCCGAGACACCAATCCTTTCCAAATGTATCATGGTATACACGGAATAGGAGGACATATTCAATCTTGTAAGACTACAGCTCCCACTCAACTTTTGGCAATCCCAATCACTGCCTTTATAACTGCTTGTTACGGTCAGCGTTTGACAGCGTCAAAGACATACCAGCAGTCAAATGATAACTATATCATACTCGTGTCTAAGGAACTCACTAATCATGAATAATCCTAGAACTCCGCAGTAAAGTCCCGAGAAGTCCTAAGATCGGTCTGTCCGATGTGTATCAGTATACACATCTATGTAATCGATTAGACATCTCCATGTCCCTATAACACATGAAACCCGGTGTTATCAATCAATCTCACATATGGTCTTTTGATCAAGTCATTTGTATCCAAGTTAACAACTTAGACCATTGTAATATCCCCCATTTTTGGTAAGGAAATTTTTGGTATTTTTTCAGCTTTTCTCGTATAAGATATTATTGCAAAATAATTGTATAAGATATTGTTGCAAAATAATTATATAAGATATTGTTGTAAAATATTTATATAAGATATTCGTGTAAGATAATTGTGGACTCTCAAGTGGCGCCAGTACCAGCATCGTTAAGGTGGGTGGGTGGCTTGGTAGCTGTGTTAGCTTGGCCTGGAGTGTCACAAATATATGCAGGATAATTATATAAAGTATTTGTGCAAGATAATTATATAAGATATTTGTGCAAGTATTTATATAAGATATTTGTGCAAGATAATTGTACGAGATAATTTCTTGAGACGTTTGTGCTAGATGATGGCACGAATATATTTAACCCGGGGTTAAGATTATTTGATCTCTTGGTAAGATAGGACAAAACGGGCAAAAGGGTGGTTTTTGGCCGTGACCGCACCCTGCCGCACCCGCGGCGAGGGCCAATTTCTGGAGTCGGTAGCAGCGTCGGTCACCGCACCCCACCGCACCCTGCCGCACCCGCGGCGAGCGTTGACGACAGGGGTCGTCGTCTTCGCGTTGATTTTTCTGAAATTCTATCCTTTGGGCCACTTGCTCCACTTGGCTCTTTGCCTTGTCCCCTTCTTCCGTTTTGTCCCCTAGCTTGTCCCCTTGGTGGTGGCTCGAATCGGGGCTATAAAAGGAGGTGAAACCCGAAGTGAACTCTCCTTCTTCCTCCTCTGTTTTTCTGGTTTTTCACCATTGTTGAGCAGCTTGTGAGCTTCGTTTGTGTGAGATTCGAGATCCCTTTGAGTGTTAGAAGGAGCTCGTGACTGTTGTGTGAAGCTTTAAGGTGTTGGGAGATCGAACCATAGACAAATCGAAGCAAACAAATCGGTTTTGGGGTAAGAAATTCTCCATGGCTGTCGAGCTTCCCCTTCGCCACTGTCTGTCCACCGCACCCAGCGGCAAGGCCCACCGCACCCGTGGCGAGGCTTGTCCGAAGGTGTGTTCTTGGAGTTTTGGCTTGGGACTTGGCTCGATTCCTTTGGTTCTTTTCCTATTCTTTTAGATTCATATATAAGTGTATTGAATCTAACTTAGGGTCTTGTTATGGGCCATTTCTTAGGGATTTAATATCCAAGATCTGCTCCAGTTTCAGATCCAGAAACTAGACGTTGCTAGGCTTGGTTCGAACTTGTCGGATCTAAGGCAAGTGGCGGTTCTCTCTTGTTCATCATTCCATACTTTCATTAATTATCAATTGTTTTATTGTTAATTAATTTGGGATGATTCTGAAGTATGTTGGAAACAGTTTTGATAACGTTATGTGATTAAAAACTGATATTATACTAGGTTGTATATTTTGCTAGAACCGACGCTAGTATATTGTAGATTTTGTGCAGGTGAAGACCTTAAGGGACTTTGATGTGTTTTATTGTGTGTGTGTTTAGATTATTAAATCTAGGATGTTTGCCAGGTGGGCATAAATAGATAGTTGTGCAGGAAGAGCCGTGATGGTTCTATGAGATGTGGTTGTGTGTTTATCTGTTTAGTCAGAACGAGTATTCGTAGGGACAATGGATGAGAGGTCCTGTCGTCTCTTTATAATAAATTTGTAAGTCATTGACTAACTTCTATACTCGAGTGGAGTAAGAAGTGGTGCACTCTGCAGGTATCACAACCCGGTTCGATATGTGTTTCGCGAGTGGTGGGACATGTATGTAAAAGCTTGTAACGTGATGTGTGTGTGATGACATTTAATAAGATACGTGCAATGAATAACGCACATAATTAAAATGCCTTGACCATAATATAAAGTGCGGTGTGAGTAAGCACTTATTTAAAATGTTTGGCGAGTAGTGCAGCTAGGCGCTAGTGCAGCTAGGAAAAACTCGTCTTAGTTATAGATCGCTCGTATGCGATACTTGTGTGATGTGGTTATGTGTGTTTGTTTGAGTTTTCCAACATTTGTCATCATATTTCCGTATAGGCTCAATTTCTTTGGAGTCTCTCTTTTATTCGATTGTTGTGAGACTTGGTCTCTAGAATCTTTATCATGCATGTTGTTGTTTTCTAGTAGAGTATGGTGGTTGACTAGCGTACTCGGCTTTTATTCGAGGGACGATGAGTTTAACCTAATATGTCTACTTAGAACCTTCTGCTTTGTACCCTTGCACGGTCTTTCATTAGACTGACCCACGAACTTTGTTCTCCGCATGTGGGCTGGTGTCATCCGTTTGATTCGGCACATCAGGTACAGTTGCAGGATCGAAGAGGCCAGAACGACTATGAGGATGGACGGTGTTTTGTTTTTCGACAATTGTTTTGTCGTTGTATTTATAAAGACTTCCGCTGTGTTATATTTATTTGTAAAAGACTTCCGCTGTTGTATTTCTGATTTATTGGGTCGTTTTAGGAATTGTGTTGACATTCCGCGACCATGTGGTTTAATAAAAGTTAGATTTTAGTATTGTAACTGTGTTTTAAGACAGTGATGTCGTTTGGAAAAGTCTGGGGTGACTTCGGGGTTTACGTTCGGAGTCATCGGCAATAATACCCTTCAATTTGGGTTTAATAATTTGGGGTGTTACAGATTTGGTATCAGAGCCGAAAGTTTTTAAAAACGGGTTTGGGATTTCATGGACCATTTACTCGTTTTGTTTGAAAATGTTTTCAAACGGCTCTTGTGAACTCACGGGCGGCACCAGTACCGGCACCGTTGGGTGGCTGGGGTAGCTTGGCCTGGTGATGTTACAGGTCCGGTTTGAAATATTTTCATTCGTTGAAATATTTTCACTCGTTTGAAATATTTGCGAAGGCTCTGAACTTTCAAAGTAAAAAAGTTACACCGTTCATAGTCGTGCCTCTTCTCTTAAGTCTGTTATGGCGAACCTCTAGTTAGATTTGAGTTCTTAGTTTCCTTGTTATGCTTTGAGGTTATAGGACCTTTGGTTAAAGTTTTTGAGGTTATTAAGGATGGTAAGTTTGTTGTTGAGGTAGGTTCCTCTTTGGCTTGTTGCAAGTTTCGGGGTCGAAACTTTTCTTAAGGGGGTAGTAATATAATATCCCCCATTTTTGGTAAGGAAATTTTTGGTATTTTTTCAGCTTTTCTCGTATAAGATATTGTTGCAAAATAATTGTATAAGATATTGTTGCAAAATAATTATATAAGATATTGTTGTAAAATATTTATATAAGATATTCGTGTAAGATAATTGTGGACTCTCAGGCGGCGCCAGTACCGGCACCGGCATCGTTAAGGTGGGTGGGTGGCTTGGTAGCTGTGTTAGCTTGGCCTGGAGTGTCACAAATATATGCAGGATAATTATATAAAGTATTTGTGCAAGATAATTATATAAGATATTTGTGCAAAGTATTTATATAAGATATTTGTGCAAGATAATTATACGAGATAATTGCTTGAGACGTTTGTGCTAGATGATGGCACGAATATATTTAACCCGGGGTTAAGATTATTTGATCTCTTGGTAAGATAGGACAAAACGGGCAAAAGGGTGGTTTTTGGCCGTGACCGCACCCTGCCGCACCCGCGGTGAGGGCCAATTTCTGGAGTCGGTAGCAGCGTCGGTCACCGCACCCCACCGCACCCTGCCGCACCCGCGGCGAGCGTTGACGACAGGGGTCGTCGTCTTCGCGTTGATTTTTCTGAAATTCTATCATTTTGGCCACTTGGCCACTTGCTCCACCTGGCTCTTTGCCTTGTCCCCTTGCTCCCGGCTTGTCCCCTAGCTTGTCCCCTTGGTGGTGGCTCGAATCGGGGCTATAAAAGGAGGTGAAACCCGAAGTGAACTCTCCTTCTTCTTCCTCTTCTGTTTTTCTGGTTTTTCACCATTGTTGAGCAGCTTGTGAGCTTTGTTTGTGTGAGATTCGAGCTCCTATTGAGTGTTAGAAGGAGCTCGTGAGTGTTGTGTGAAGCTTTAAGGTGTTGGGAGATCGAACCATAGACAAATCGAAGCAAACAAATCGGTTTTGGGGTAAGAAATTCTCCATGGCTGTCGAGCTTCCCCTTCACCACTGTCTGTCCACCGCACCCAACGGCAAGGCCCACCGCACCCGCGGCGAGGCTTGTCCGAAGGTGTGTTCTTGGAGTTTTGGCTTGGGACTTGGCTCGATTGCTTTGATTCTTTTCCTATTCTTTTAGATTCATATATAAGTGTATTGAATCTAACTTAGGGTCTTGTTATGGGCCATTTCTTAGGGATTTAATATCCAAGATCTGCTCCAGTTTCAGATCCAGGAACTAGACGTTGCTAGGCTTGGTTCGAACTTGTCGGATCTAAGGCAAGTGGCGGTTCTCTCTTGTTCATCATTCCATACTTTCATTAATTATCAATTGTTTTTGTTGTTAATTAATTTGGGATGATTCTGAAATATGTTGGAAACAGTTTTGATAACGTTATGTGATTAAAAACTGATATTGTACTAGGTTGTATATTTTGCTAGAACCGACGCTAGTATATTGTAGATTTTGTGCAGGTGAAGACCTTAAGGGACTTTGATGTGTTTTATTGTGTGTGTGTTTAGATTATTAAATCTAGGATGTTTGCCAGGTGGGCATAAATAGATAGTTGTGCAGGAAGAGCCGTGATGGTTCTGTGAGATGTGGTTGTGTGTTTATCTGTTTAGTCAGAACGAGTATTCGTAGGGACAATGGATGAGAGGTCCTGTCGTCTCTTTATAATAAATTTGTAAGTCATTGACTAACTTCTATACTCGAGTGGAGTAAGAAGTGGTGCACTCTGCAGGTGTCACAACCCGGTTCGATATGTGTTTCGCGAGTGGCGGGACATGTATGTAAAAGCTTGTAACGTGATGTGTGTGTGATGACATTTAATAAGATACATGCAATGAATAACACACATAATTAAAATGCCTTGACCATAATATAAAGTGCGGTATGAGTAAGCACTTATTTAAAATGTTTGGCGAGTAGTGCAGCTAGGCGCTAGTGCAGCTAGGAAAAACTCGTCTTAGTTGTAGATCGCTCGTATGCGATACTTGTGTGATGTGGTTATGTGTGTTTGTTTGAGTTTTCCAACATTTGTCATCATATTTCCGTATAGGCTCAATTTCTTTGAAGTCTCTCTTTTATTCGATTGATGTGAGACTTGGTCTCCAGAATCTTTATCATGCATGTTGTTGTTTTTCTAGTAGAGTATGGTGGTTGACTAGCGTACTCGGTTTTTATTCGAGGGACGATGAGTTTAACCTAATATGTCTACTTAGAACCTTCTGCTTTGTACCCTTGCACTGTCTTTCATTAGACTGACCCACGAACTTTGTTCTCCGCATGTGGGCTGGTGTCATCCGTTTGATTCGGCACATCAGGTACAGTTGCAGGATTGAAGAGGCCAGAATGACTATGAGGATGGACGGTGTTTTGTTTTTCGACAATTGTTTTGTCGTTGTATTTATAAAGACTTCCGCTGTGTTATATTTATTTGTAAAAGACTTCCGCTGTTGCATTTCTGATTTATTGGGTCGTTTTAGGAATTGTGTTGACATTCCGCGACCATGTGGTTTAATAAAAGTTATTATTTTAGTATTGTAACTGTGTTTTAAGACAGTGATGTCGTTTGGAAAAGCCTGGGGTGACTTCGGGGTTTACGTCCGGAGTCATCGGCAGTAATACCCTTCAAATTGGGTTTAATATTTTGGGGGTGTTACAACCATGGACTTCTAACAATTTTATAATTTCAGTTCACTTAATGGGGTTTCATTCACCAAAACAGTTTTGATGAGCATATTTGATAACTATTAAATTATTTGGATACTTTATCTAATCCCAAGCAATGATTAAATAATAATATGAAACTCATATATAAGTCAAGCATAAATGTTTGTAATAATAAACAAGGTTTATCATAAAACAAACAATGTCTCAAAAGAACTCTCTAGTGTGTTTGAGTCCTTTGGCCCTAGTATGACTATCATACTTGGGCCTAGACATGGTCTTGGTCAAAAGGATCTGCAATGTTATCGTTTGTGTGCACTTTGCACATCCTCACATCTCCACTATCAACATAGTGTTTGATCATGTGGTACTTCCGTAGAACATGTCTGGATTTGGAACTCTTTCAACTGATGGCTCCTTCATTCAGAATGAAGACATATCCAGAATGAGATTCAAAATCATTTATGTCTGTCTGAAAACTTGCATCAATATAGCCATTGACGACCAGCTCGTTATCACCTCCAAATATCAAGAGATCATCCCTAGTCCTTCGTAAGTACTCCAGGATGTTCTTGGTTGCACACTAATGTGCATCACCCGGGTTTGATTGGTATCTTCTACACATACTCAAAGCATATGAAACATCTGGGTGAGTACAAGTCATTGCATACATGATGGATCCTATGGCTGAGGCATAGAGAATCTTGCTCATCCTTTCAGCCTCACCAGGTGTCTCAGAACACTGGCTCTTGCTGAGATATAAGTCATGCTGCATAGGCAGGAACCCTTTCTTAGAGTTCATCATATTGAATCTATCAAGGACCTTATCTACATAAGTTCCTTGACTTAGACCAATGTCTCTTAGATCTATCTCTATAGATCTTAATGCCTAGTATGTATTCAGCCTCTCCCAAGTCCTTTATTGAGAAATACTTCTTAAGCCACTCCTTAACTGTCTCCAGCATAGTAATGTCATTCTCAATGAGTAGTATGTCATCCACATACAGAACTAGGAAGGTCATTTTGCTCCCACTAAACTTTTTGTCGACACAGGGCTCTTCTTCGCATCTGATGAAATCAAACTTTTTGACCACTTCATCAAAACGAAGATTCCAACTCCTGGATGCTTGCTTAAGTCCATAGATGGACTTCTTAAGCTTGTATATTCTCCTAGGATTTGCCAAATCTTATAATCATAATAAGCGGCAATCGCTAGGAGTATCCTAATGGACCTGATCATAATGACCGTGCAAACGTTTCATCATAGTCAGTACCATGAACCTGTCTAAATCCTTTGTCAACTAGTCTTGTCTTATAGACAGAAACATTTACATCCTTGTCAGTCTTGATCTCAAAGACCCATTTGCATCCAATAGGTTTTACCCCATCATGCAAATCTATCAAGTCCCATACTTGATTCTCAGACATGGATTCCATTTCGGATTTCATGGCTACCAGCCATTTCTCGGAGTCGGGGTCCGCCATCATTTGCTTATAGGTCGTAGACTCACCGTTCTCTAAAAGTAGAACGTCAATGCTAGCAGTCAAGACGTAATCCTCATAACGTCTAGGCTACTGCCTTAGCTTGTCTGATCTCCAAAGTGGTCCAACAATAGGAGAGACTTCAGCTGCTGGGTTGACCACATCTGTATGCGGGACCTCAGGTGCTTCATCAACTTGAAGAATTACATCTTGAATCTGGGCGGTTTTCCTTTGAGAAGGTACGCCTCCAAAGTCAAGTTCCTCAGTGACATCATATATGTCCTCGTGTTGTTGAGTTTGTTGCTCAGCTTGAATCTCATCAAGCTGAACATTTCTCCCACTTGGCTTCTTGGAAAATAAATCCTTTTCCAAAAAGACACTATCCCGAGCAACAAACAATTTATTCTCAGCGGAATTGTAGAATTAATATCCCCTTGTTTCCTTGGGATAACCTATAAAGAAGCATTTGTCTGATTTGGGTACTAGCTTATCAGGTAGTAAACGCTTTACATAAGCCTTACATCCCCAGACCTTCAGAAGTGACAAGCTAGGAACTTTTCCATACCATATCTCATATGGTGTCTTGTCAACTGATCGTGACGGAGTTCTGTTTAGTGTGAACGCATTAGTGGTGAGGGCATATCCCCAAAAGGATATAGGAAGATCAACGTTATAATTTTCAGATTTGATATCCAGTATGTATAGTCCATTACTACTCATATGGGCTTGAGCATAGAAAATGTCATTCTTATAAATGAAAAATCAATTCTTAATGACAAAATCATAACCCTCAAGGTTCAAAATTGAAATTGAAATCAAATACTTAGTAATAGAAGGAACAAAATAACAATTATAAAGTTCTAAAACTAAGCCAGAAAGTGGAGGTAGACTATAATCTTCAATGGCAAGTGCAGCAACCCTTGCTCCATTTCCAACGCGTAGATCTATCTCATCCTTCTGCAACCGTCTCCTATTTGTTGGTCCCTGCACATTCGAAATAATGTGAGAACCACATCCAGTATCTAATACCCAAGAATGAGACTTAGTTGATAAGATTTCAGTAACGGGAATACCTGAAGTGGAGACTATTCCCCTCTTCTTGTTTTCTAGGTACTTGGGGCAGTTTCTCTTCCAGTGCCCCTTAGCCTTGCAGTATAAGCATTCGTGCTCAGCAGCCACTTTCACCTTAGGGGTGTTCCCCTGGGGTTGGGCAGCTTGCTTGCCCTTTCCTTGGTGTTGTTGCTTCTTCTGGGGCCCTTTCTTAAACCCTTTTCCCTTGACCATTAGAACTTCCTTCAATGGGTCAACCATGACGTTTTGCTCAGCTGTTTTGAGCATCACGTGCAGCTCGTTGAGAGTCTTGCTCATAGCTCCCATGTGATACATCTGCCTAAAATGGGCAAATCCATCATACAGGGAGTATAAGATCATATATGTAGCTATCTCAACATTGTAAGGGTTACCCAGTCGAGCCATCTTGTCAAACAAGCCTATCATGTTGTAAACATGTGGCCCAATTGGTTTCCCTTTCTCGAGCTTGCATTGCAATATGGATTTGAGGGTCAAGTACCTCTCAATTCTGGCTTGCTCCTTGAAGAGATCTCTAAGATTCTTCATAATGGTATGGGCATCCTGTGCTTCAAACCTTTGTTGAAGAGCAGGTTCCATAGCAGCCAGCATCGGGCAAGTGACTTGCATTGCCCGTTCGCATATTTTCTTGTGACGTGCCTTTTCCTCATCAGATGAGGTGGCAGTCAGCTCTGGGATGGGGGTTTCAAGGACATCCTCTTGTCCCTCAGACCTGAGAATAATTCTCAGATTTCTTTCCCAATCAAGGAAATTCTTGTCGTTCAAACGGTTTTTCTCAACTATTGAGCGAAGATTGAATTTGAGGTGTTCAGAAGACATGGTAACTACAAAACGGAATAAAACATGCAGATAAATTATGCTTGACATGCAAGAACTTTAAAATTTAGACAAACTATAAACAATAAGTTATTGCACATTCTACTCAATTAAATTGTCCCTTGTGAGTAAAATGATTCCAAGATCCTATCTTAGATGAAACTCGAGCGTACTAGGACACTTCCCCAAGTCTCATGTAATCAAGGTAAGTAAACTCCTTTACTAATTATAAAACCTTATAACTCTTGGTTGATGGTCACATCTTATGTAAGACTCATCCTTATGCCTCAAGATCCAAAACTGAGCATTTTGGTATCTTGTTGAGTGTAACCATACCAAGGCAGCATGCCCCTATTAGACATACCCGCACTATCCCAAGGTCAAGGAAGGACACCTCGCTAGGGCGAAAACTATCCAACGAATCCCAAGGGCCTCATGATTATGATATGGAAAGGCATGATCTCAATATTCTGTTAAGGGACTTAAGCATGCAATGGTTGTTTATTTACTAGTGAACAAAATAGCATAAACAAACAAGCAAGCATGCAAAGTGGGAAATAAAGCATTCAAGTAATGCAGTAATTAAATGTGATCCTAGTATGGTCCCTAAAAACCAAAATTAAAGATCTAATCTCCATGGCTCTTATTACTCTTGGATCTCCATCCTTAGTATTCTCCATGGATCTCCATCCTTTGGTCTTCTTATGATCTTCTTCTTCTTGTCTTACATATAATTGAAATAAACTCTCTTGCAGAAATTTAAATTACAAAAATACATAACGATACACAGATCGTGTACAAGAAAAACATAACGGTACGCAAACCGTATTTATGTATCCTATTGTGGGCCATACTAGTCACCTCATGCAAGCAATAATATCATAAAACATGCATGCAATAATAATATTAGATATTATAAATAATATTAATCTAATTAATAGTAATAACCGATTTAACTAATTTAAATAAAACTATATCAAATTAAATAAATCATCTCATGATATAAATAATTTAATATCAAATTCTTAATTCAAATTAAAATCAATATATAGCATTAATCATGATTAATCATTAAAATGCATTATTGGATATGATATGCATGAACAAGATAAGATATCAAATATCCTTATCTAAATCTAGTGGGAATCTATCCTAACAACTTTTAGGAAATTATATAATTTAGACAATATCAAATATTATCCAATTAAGTAAATAAGATATTATCTTATAATTTAGGAAATTATCCTAAAACGCCAAATTTATCCAACCGAACCGAGTCGCGTCCGAATCAAACCCGGATCGACCCGCTCCTACCGAACCACGCAGCCCCTACGGGCCAACTCGGCGGACCAACACCAACGAACAATTCTGCAGAATTGCTATTCATATAATAGCAATAGTTCTGCTGATCCAACCGAAAAATTCAATAAAGTGGAATTTTATATCTTATAAAATCAAGTGGATATGATATCCGAACAATCTAAAGCAGAACATGCTGTCTCAAACAATTCAAACAATTCATATCCGCTTTCCAAGATATTGTTATTTATGGAGAGAATCAAATCAACAGTGCATTAACAATTAAAGCTAATTCATCTGATGAATTCACCGAACAATTCGCATGACCACTGAACTTGACTAATCCATCTGATGAACAATTTCATTAAAGATTCACCGTGACCGCGTCATCGAACAATTTCATACAAATTCAGAATTTAACGAAAATAAAATTTGAGTAGTTGATCCATCTTATGAAAATCAAAATCTTCATCTAATGATTTAAACATGCCAAAAAATTATATTTCTTGTATAATTAAATCATATGAATCAAGAATGGGTAGATCAATTTTACATGCATATACATATTGAAAGTTCTAGACTTTGTCAATCCAATCGATCAAAATCTAATTTTAAATCATGCAAATTTAATCTACATATCACTTAATTTGAATCAAGACAATTATGAACATGCATCAAAATTTAAAACTTTAAACTTGATCTAATCAATTTATGCAAGAGGCAACTGATACCACTGTAGGGATTTTAGATGCGTAAAGCGGAATTTCAGGAAACGATTTCCTAACATCTAACCAAGGATCTCATGCATAAACCAAGTAGATCATAGATAGGAAGAATCAAATACCTCTTGATGCGTGTTTCAATCTGCTGGAATGGAGAGAATAGAGCCTCACGTGTGACTCCTCTATTTAGTCCACCCGAGCTTGGATCTGGATCGCCTAGGACTCGGTTGCTAGAGCGAGGATCGAAGGCGAACGAAGAGAGCTCCAGGGAGAAGGAGGCAACCGTATTTCTTGGTGTAAATTAGGGTTACGGGCTTTTCCTAAAAGCCCTCCTTTTATATTGCCATGTGTAGATATCTTATTTCCTAAATAAGTATTTCTTTTATTATTAATAATAACACTTTATTATTAACAAGTCTTATCTCCCAAGTTATATCATATATAACTTTATATCATATACCTTATATAATATGTCCCCCATTAAACTGATACAGTCCAAACTCTAAGGGTGTGACCTCGTAGGATCCGATAATAATAGCAATAGACTTTATGACATACTTTATAACATATAGTCTATAAATCATAGTTGGCTTCTAGCAAAACACTATGACTACCTAAAATCACCAGATTAAATATCTCCATAAATGGTCTCACTTCATAATCAGTAATTGCACATTTGATTAAAGGACACAATTCCTTCATCATGTAGTCAAGCACGTCGTCGGAGTGATGGAGACACCGAGCGATTGGCTCATCGAACCCAACAGCTTCACCTTCAAGGCGGCCGGAACCGCTCCCGGCGAGTCCGACGGCAAAGAACGTCGCGGCGGAGAAGGCGAAGGAGAGAAAGATCAGCCCCGGGATGGAGGTGATGGCGTGGGAGAGGACGTAGGAGGATCTCCGGTAGGCGTTGTAGGCGGTCTCTCTCATGAAAGATGTAACCGCTCCTGGACTCCTTTCGGAGAGTTGTCGAGTTGCCAAAATATTGTGGCGAGGATGAATCCGGTGACGAGCACCGCGCCGACGCGGATTCCGAACAGCTCCGACATTCAGCGGGAGTTCCTCATCGATCGGCGAGACAGAACGGCGATCTCCTTCCAGATCGGATTCACGAAGCTAGGCACCATCGCCGCTGTGGTGCCTCTGGCACCGGACAGCTTCCCCTGGAGATGAGAGAGCTGGGCACCATTGCATAAGTTTTAATAACTTAACAAAATAATATTAACATCTAAGTCGCTGGTAGAAACGGCGACTAATGTATAATAATTTAGTCGTTGCACAGTGCAGCGATTCATACATAATTTTTTTTTCCCGCGTAATAATTAGTGAGTATATCAAATATTAAAAAACTAAAGTCGTTGATCCAGCCAACGACTCTTCCTTTTTTTTTAAATTTTTTTTACACATTGTGCTTCGGGTAGAGTCGCAGTTTCGTAGCGCGTCTTTCTTCAAGTGAGTCGCTTGTATGGACCCAATCCTCCCTTAGCCAACCTATTCTCGTAATAAGTTTCATTCTAAGCGTAAGTTCAGAATAAGTTTCGAAAAAGTGCCCACTTTGGGAAAAAAATCGTTGATCTCCCAATGCTTAGATATATAACTACATGCACTAGACAATATCTCTTTTTTTCGTTGTCGTCTGGTTTAATAGATCAAAATAATTTTACGTTCAGATAAAAATAAAGCTAACTCATATAAAAATTGATTAATCAATTTTAATATCAATACGTTCTTTATACACGCCTTCAACAAGATCAATTACAAAACCTCTAAATAAACAGTTTAGAAAAGTCTAGTGCTAAACCAGTGTATCAAATGAACATAACATTGGTTGCACTAGATATATCTTAGCTATATGTAAACAACAACATTATTCTACCAATTAAATCCCCTCACACGTACAAGTAACATTCAAAAACTAATGCATACAAGTAACATTCATCTTTGTCTTTCATTTTTCTTCCTTCGGGTCAGTTCAATTCGCCCTCTTGTCTTACCTAGTTAGACACCATAGACTAAAATTAATTATACGTTCAACAAATCATAATAAACATATCTTGATCTCGTCAGTGCGGATAGGGGAAACTAGGTATGACTTCGTTGTTAGCACTTATATGCAAGCTTATATAGCTAGCTTATAGTAAGTTATGTGCAAAAATTAACACTCGATCATATAGAAACTTATGTAATTTATAGTAGTTTATGTGTAAAAATAAACATTTATTGATGTGTTTGATAAAAATAGCTTATATAAATTTATCAGAGCTTTAAATTGTTCAAAAAAATCAACTCCAACTTCAACTACCATAAGTTCCACCTTAAGCTCGTATATACTTGAATTTACCGAGACTATTTATGAATACGACATCATCAACATCATATGGGATATCCCTTAACCCTACTTCTCTGCCTTTATTTATTTATTCTGTAACTAGTAGACCTAGGCATCTTCATGCCCGTGCTTGACCTGTAAATTTTGTCCGTTTATCCGGGCCGGGAGCCCGGGGTGAGCCCGAGAATAGGGCTTGGACAAATGTCCAAGCCCGTCCGCATTCACATCTTATAATTCATGTCCATAATTAAAAAAATATCAAATTTTTTATAAGTCCAAATAGTGTTTCTACCTTACAATAAAAAACATTAAATATTCAATATTAAAGTCTACACACATGTGAGAACGAGGGATGAAGTGGAGTTTGTATCCATAAAAGTTTAGCTTTTATATTACTTAGTTTAAGTGTTTTTATTTTTATTTTTTTAGGAACAGTAATAATGTAATATTATATATATAAATAATATTTATATATTGTATACGGGTCGGGCTTACTGGCCCTACATGGGCTTGACCCCTTATCCATACCCGACTCTCTCGGTACTCAGATCGGGTATTTTCGGCCCTTTAGGACTTACGAGCTTGTCCATACCCTCCCATTTACACGAGTGGGCGGGCCAGCCCGCGTTTACCCAGGTATAGTAACTAGATATAGGAAGAATGACATTTTTTTTTAAAAATGATATATTTGTAAGGGTATTTTGGTCTTTTACACCTTTTAACGGATAAACTAACATAAGAAGCTCGTTGTTAACGGAAAGCCATTTATGGGTGGTTTAAGATAATTATCGATATAACATTTGATTTCGTGCAAAATTAGCCATATAACGGGTGATTTAGCACAAAAACCGCAAAAATATAGGGTATTCAATAATAACAAATTGAACAGTTATGGTTTACCATACATATAGAAATAGCCTAGACGTACCATTTTTTGTTACAACAAAACCTATATAAACGAAATCGGATAACAGTCAAGCTGTCAACTAGTAATTAACGATACGGAGTATGGTTTACCATAGATATAGAAATAGCCTAGACCGTGGTAAGCAACTTGATCATTTTTTATTTTTTTTGATTAGGTAAAAGTTAGACTGGAAACCACATAAGAGCCGATTTCTCAGTCTATAGCATCCTTTCGGATGAGAATTACAAATTCTAGATTTGCTCGAATATCTTCCAAGGAACTCAGTTGGACCTTCTTTGCGATGAAGTCGGCCACCACGTTTGTTTCTCGGAAGACATGAAAAATCTGCACTGAAGAGAAAAGTTGTAAAATACACAGGATATCAGAAATTAACATTTCAATATCCCATGGACAGTGCCAGATTTGATTCAGAACATTCACAATGGTAAGGTTATCGCATTCAAGTTGAATGTCGGTAATCCCTAATTTATAGGTCTTTACCAGGGCATTTCTTACTGCAAGCGTTTCCGTTTTTAAAGGGGTTAAGATACCACATTTATCCCCACCGATGAAAATTGGTTTACCCATATTGTTCTTGAAAATGTAGCCAAAGCTTGATTCACCATTAGTTTTAGTGGATCCATTTGTATTGATTTTAATAATATTATCAGGTGGTTTTTTCTATTTCTTTGTTGGTCGTCTAACCATGTTCGTTCTATGAGTTTTTTGTTTGTCTTCTGCTAAGCAGTCCGGGTTCCAGCTCTTCGTCTTATTCCAGTTCTCGATTTGTTTCTTAATGTAAATTGGTACATCCTTTATGGAGTCGGCATCATTGTTTGTTCTTTCAAAGCTTTGTTGGTTTCTATAAAACCAAATGCTCCACCAAGAGACCGATAATTCTATAAATTGTGATCTATCAGTTTTTTGTCGAATTTCTTCAATAATTTCATTGATTTGTTTGTTTCCAATGTTTAGGGATCTAATGATGCCATAAGTATCATAATTCATTTTCTCAATTGTTTTTATGGTATGGTTACATTGGAATAGGAGATGATTCAAATCCTCCACCTGAGCATTGCAGCGAATACAACCCGGGGGGATTGCTATACCTTTTTCTGCTAATCTAGCTTTTGTTGGGAGTCCGTTTTTCATTATTTTCCAGATAAAGTTTTTAACTTTGGGGTATGTGTCCATCTTCCAGATCCATGAAGAGTCATATGCAGTATATCTCTTGTTTCTGTTAATTAGTTTCATAACAGAATTCGTAGAAAACCAACCATTTTTGCAAGTTTTCCAGTACATTCTATCATGGATATCATTTAAGGGTATTGGGATCGAGTTTATTCTTTTGCTTAAATCATGTGGTAAACATTGTTCTAGTAAATCCATATTAAGGTTTTATTTGGCAACATAAAATCAGCTATCAGGGCATCCTTATTCAGGATTGATTGTGTGTTTATGATATCACATAAATGGGTGTTCAAAATCCAGTTATCCGTCCAAAATTTGATTGTTTTGCCATTACCAACTTGCCAAATTAGTCCAGATTTGAACTCATCCATAAGTTCAATCATTTTGGACCATTGCCAAGAGCAATTTCCTTTTTTCTCGTAATGAAATATGTGGATCGTTTTCAAGTATTTTTCAGTAACAACTCTAACCCAATAATTATTCGGTTCTGCTAAGATTTTCCATAGTAATTTGAGTTGTAGGGCTTTATTCATGTCTTTTGCTTTTCTCAATCCAAGACCTCCTTGATGTGTTGGTTTACATATTTTTTCTCAGCCTATAAGAGGTTTATAGATGTTGTCTTTGTTCCAAAAAAAGGATCTATTTAACTTGTCAAGTTCATTGTGTGTGTGTGCAGGTAACATAAAACTTTGCATAAGATAGTTTGGTCTTGAAGCCAGATTGGTTTTTATTAGTGTTGTTCTTCCTACTTGGGAAAGAGAGTTTGCTTTCCATTTGGATAATTGATTTTGGGTGCTAATTAAGAGGTCAACAAAGGTATTTGAGTTGACTCTACCATTAATGATAGGACAACCAAGGTATTTTTTGAGAGATATCATATTTGTGATTGTGAGAGTCCCTTGTATTGCTAATTTCTTTTGGTTGATAACCTTTTTTGTAACTTGAAAGGCCGATTTATAAAAATTTACTTTTTGTCCCGAGATTTTGCAATACTCATCAATAATATCCTTGATTTCTTTGTAGTTTTTCTGTTTAGCTTTTGAGAAGATCACAATATCATCCACAAATGCCAGAAACGGAATTCGTGTTCCTTGTTGAGTGATTCAAAATCCTAGAGGATTTTGAGGTCTTTCTGAAGCTTTTTGGAGTTTTCTAGCAATGATTTCAGATCCTAGGATAAACAAGAAAGGCGAAAGGGGGTCACCCTATCGAAGTCCTCTTGATGGTTTAAATATTTCAGTGGGGCCGTTGTTAACAAGCACCGAAAAAGATACCGTTGTAATGCATTCTCTTATCGAGTTGATAAATTTTTCATGAAATCCAAACTTTTCCATAGTTTTAATGATGAAGTTCCATTCGATTCTATAATAAGCTTTTTCCATATCTAGTTTTAGGGCAATAAAGCCTTCAATTTCTTTTTTCGATTTAAATGAGTGAAAGATTTCATGGGCAATCAAGATATTATCTTAAATGGCTCTGTTAGCAACAAATGCACCCTGAAGAGGGTGGATTAGTTTTTCCATGGTTCCTTTAAGTCTTGTTGTTAAAATCGTCGAGATAATCTTATAAATTGTAGAGCACAGACTTATGGGTCTATAGTGATTCGTAGAGTTCGGATTGTCACATTTTGGGATCAAAGAGATAAATGTGTGATTTATTTGTTTGAGCAGTTTCCCGGAAAGAAAAAAGCTTTTAACTGCTTGAATAACAGAAGGGCCTACAATGTCCCAATATTTTTGGTAGAATTCTGCTGTCATACCATCAGGCCCCGACGATTTATCCGAGCCAATGTTAAAGACAGCCTTCTTAATTTCTTCATTGGATACGTTTCTTATTAATTCTAAATTGTCCTCTGTAGAGATTTCAGACTGAATTAGTTCAAGATTTTCCTGGAATAGTCTCTGGTTCATATCCTCACTTCTGAATCTTTTAATGAAATCATTTTTGATTTCATTTCTAATGTTTTCTTCTCCAGTGATACTTGTTCCTTCTTGTGTTATGATTTCTTTTATAATTTTTCTATTTCTTCTTCCACTTGCTATTTTGTGAAAATAGCTAGCATTCGTGTCATTATATTTGATGTGTTTTACTTTAGCTCTTTGGTTCCAGTAAATTTTCTGGAAACACAGAAGTTTTTCTTTTTTTTTTCTAAGATTCTTATTTGTTTTTTAATGAGATCATTTGTAGGGTGAGAACATATCTCAGTTTGGATTTCAGAGAGCTGTTTTTCTATAGTTTGTAATTGTGTGAAAACATTTCCAAAGGTACTTTTATTCCAGATCTTGGCATGTTTCTTGAGTAATTTTGTTTTGGATACAAGATTATACAATCTAGATCCATGATAGTTAGTTCTCCAAGCTTGTTTAACAACGTTTCTGAAATCCTTTCTGGCCATCCATATTTTTTCAAATTTAAACGGCTGATTTTTAAAAGGTGTTGCTGAGTCAAGCTCGATAGAGATGAGACAATGATCTGAGCTGGTAAAAGCAAAGTGTTTAGTGCAAATATCAGGGTACCATTGGAGGATATGCGGATGAATAAGTACCCTATCCAGTTTTTCGTGTATGTTGTCTATTTCTGTTATGTTCTTCCGCCAGGTATAGATGTTTCCTTGAATAGGGGTCTCCAATAGTTCACATTCATTTTTAAACTGTCGTAGTCTTGCAAATTTTGTCAAGGTTGGTATTAAACCACCTAATTTTTCAGAAGGGTCTAGTATTTCATTTAGATCTCCCATAATAATGCACGAGAGAGAAAAAATTTTAATAAAGGAAATGAGCCCATTCCAGAACTCATTCTTTGCAGATTCATTTGGAGGGGCATAGGTTAGGATTAGCATAAGTTTTCTGTTCGTGAGCAGGTTTGTATACTTGATACTAATAAATCTTGCTTCAATTTGGTCAATTTCTAAGATTTCATTTGTAAGTTGGTAGGTTTTTCACATTACACAAATTCCACCCGAGAAACCCAAAGTTGGGACACATTAGAATTGATCGAAACCTGCTTTTTTCCACACTTGTTCACTTGGTACTTTGTTTGTTCTTGTTTCAAAAAGTGCAATTAATTGAATTCGTTCAATTTTACAGAAGGATTCAATATCCATCCAAAAAGTTTTCTTTCTGATCCCACGATAATTCCAGGTTGTGATCTTCATAAAAAACCAATATTAATTTTGCCCCATATCATAAGACATTTAGGGGACTTTGGAAGGGTTTTAATACATGTATAAGCAGCTCGGAATCTGGTTCTAATATTACACTTGATCTCTGTTGCTAAAACAGTTTGAATGGAAACAATAAGAGTAGAGCTCTTATTTTTCATACAAGCATCATGCAAAGACAGTTTGTTTAGAGGGTATTTGTTCGTGGAGTTTAATCTCCAAAATTTGCTCATATGACTAATCTTTATCTAAAGGTAAGGGTTCATACAGACATTGTAGAAACAAACCCAAATTACACATGAGTTCAGTTCATCACAAGAAGTCCAAGTGATAGTCTGCGAGATATTGATACAAATTTTCCAGATTTCAAAAGGCAAGAACCATACATAAGGCAAGTTCTCATCATTGTTCAAAAGGAATTTGTTCACAAAGGTAAACCTCTCGAGCCGTTTGTTCAGGTGATAGGTTTTCAGTGTTTGTTCAATTTTGGAGAAAAGATTATGTCTGGTTGTTTTGGTCTGATCGTCGGTTTCAATAGTTTGCTCTTGAGAAGTTGGTTTACCCTTTGTGTCCTGAAACACACAAAAGAAGGAGAAGCAAAGATAAGAGTTATGATAGCAACTAATATGAAGAAGGGAAGGAAAGTGAGCCTTAAAAAAGCAAGTATTCAAACCAATGTATTCAACAATGAAGACAGAATTGATAGTAGTTGAGTTGTTCAAAATTATAGTAGAGGAGGTTATATCATGTTTGTTTTCACAAAAAGACCTGCCAAGTCTAAATAAGATAGACAGAGAGCCATTCATAACCCTCCAAGAGATCTTCCTGTCAGAAGCCAAATGGTTATTATGATCCAAATTGCTCCTTTTTTCATTCCTGTCAAAATCAATATGCAGCAAATGCATAGCCCACATGTTTCGATCGAACTTGTTCAGGGAGTCAAAACTCCAGGAATGTTTGTTCAGTGTTTGTTTTTTCAGGATATGATTTCTAAGTTAACACCAATTATCATAATAACAAATCACAAAAAAGTGATAGTTAGTAGATAAACACAGGTACAGGCCAACTGAAACCCAGGTAAAGGGTAACAAAAAGAGTTAAGGTCAGAAGCATGGACAAAGGAGCACAGAAAATGACAAAAAAAAATAGATATCCAAAAACACTTCAAACCATAAAATCACCAGCACATAAGGCGAGATTCTAGGGATAAATTTTTCAATATTAAGGCGATCATTGACAAAGTCAGAAAGAGCACTGAACAACAAGAACTGAGATCTCGAAACAAAGGGGATGTTGCACCAGCAAGAACCAACATAGTCATAGTAAAGCAGATCCAACAAGTAGTCAAAGTTCAGATTAGGGTTCAAAGAATACAGATAAACAGCTTGCAGCAGATAACAACAAACCAAAAATACAGAGTAACAAGGATAAACCAAATGACTGAAAACAAAAAGAGGAAAGGAAGAGGGAAGGTCAGAGCGACTACACCTTGAGTCTCGATGCAGAAGCCACAAGGCAGAGAAGCAGAGAAGAACTATGCCTTGTCGAGAGGGTCGTCGAGTCTTCTTTCCAGATCGGTGCTGAAGATCTTGGTCTACAGTGAGCCCCCATGGACAGCTGCACCATTCCAGAGATTTCAAAGACGCCCCGCTGCCCGAATGCAAAAGGCGAGCAACTCCGAAGCCGGCGAAGATCCACCTCCGGCCAATCGCCCAGGCCCAGAACAAATGGAGCGACCTAAGATTCAGCGTTTTGGAGCTCGGATTGAACTTGGGAATCCATTCAGAAGCAAGATCTGGATGGGATCGGCCTCGAAACCTAGAGGATATGTTTCTCTTCACTTCATGATTGTTGGAGATTTGGGCATCAGAAACCAAGAGGAGAGCCCGAGAAGGAGGGTTGCGAAGGGTTTTGGAAACCGAGTTGGGAGATTTGATCTCCAAGATGCTATCAGTGGTGAAGGAGAGGTTAAGGGTTTGGATCGAGATCCAGATGTAGCTGAGAACCGGTTGTTCGTGGATAAGGGTTTGAGGAGGCAAATTATGGAGGGAGCCATGGTGGGAGGAGATCGGCGGCAGGTTATGCTTTAGGGTTTCCGAGTGAAGGTTTGGGGGGTTGAGTGGGGCAGAGCTAGAGAGCGTTTCAGTTTTCGGATTCATTTTGCAAAGTTACATAGACTGTTGCTTTAACTCGATCAATTTATTATAATAACAATTCAAAATGTATTCAGATATCTAACTTTTTTCATTCATTCCCAATAATAAGCTTCTTCATGTGTTCACGAACGCGACACTTGGCAACCAACGGCACACCTCTAGGCATAGTCAACCCCTTCCCTTCTTTCATATCCACCAATTCTTCTCCAACCCTCTCCCACTCAAAACACTGCAAAACCGAACCTAACACCAACCCAACCATCCGCACGGCCAGGGCTTCCCCCGGGCAGGCCCGCCTACCCGACCCAAACGGCATCAACTTGAACCCGACCCGATCCCCTCCCACTCCCTCAAACCTCTCGGGCCTGAACTCCCTAGGCTCGTCCCACAGCTTCGGGTCGTTGTGGACGGCCCACATGTTCACCATTAGGATGGTGCCACGTGGCACCTTGTAACCTCCCACCACGCACTCCTCCGAGGACTCGTGGGGCACTAGCAACGGCGCCACCGGGTACATCCGGAGCGTCTCGTTTATGATGGAGTGGAGGTATGGTAGGTTGTTCAAGTCGGACTCGTCGATGAGGCGGTTGTGGCCCACTTGAGCGTCGATTTCCGTTTGGGCTTTCTTGAGGATTGATGGATGGTTTAGGAGAAGTGACATGGCCCACTCCATGGTCACGGCTGACGTGTCCGTTCCCGCTATCAACAGTACCTAAACAGCGTCACAAATATATGTGGGAACTGAGATTGTTTTATTCTTAGAGGTTTAAAAAGCTAAAATCTCTAAAGGTATAATATAACATTTTTTAATAAGTTCTTAACCTATACTCTAAGTCAAAAAACTGTGTATTACAATTCTTAACTTTTGTAAAAGATGTGTATATTATTATTATTATAAGGATGTGAATTTGGTAAGAAATGACGCTTAGGTAAGACTGTGACAATACACACATACATGCAAAGATCTATGTACATCGTGTGATGTGCATGAAATATTATATGTATGTGCATGAGTTTGCACTTACACATAGTCATATATATAGTAAAAATTATATGCACATATAGGCAAAAAGTCATACACATCTTAAGGTGTGTATAAATTTTTGATTGTATGTGCATGAGTTTTAACTTATATGTATTCACATACATAATAACAAAATATATGTGCATGAATTTTTACCTGTATGTGTATGAGTTTTTCACTTAAACATAGTCATCATATAGTAAAAAATATATACACATACAAACAAAATTTCATGCACATCTTGAGATATACATGAATTTTTATATGTATGTACATGAGTTTCCACATATCAAAGTCATACACAAACAATTATAAATCCATAAACATCCCGTATTTTCACATAAACTTTTTCCTTAATACAATTCTTATGTGTGTATATTAATTAATTATTATTCAACGTCAAGTTTTTCTAGATTAACTGGGAAACATTACACCACATAATTACGAGATTACGAGTTTCAATAATTCTCACATACTTATAGCCTAGTGTTTTATATATATGGATCAAAGAAATTGACAATTTCTAACTAACGAGATCACAAGTTTAATTTGCAAATTTATTTTTTGAACGTTACAAAATGTGTACTTACCAAAAGCATGCCTTTGATGATTTCTTCAGTGTAAAACTGGGGATCTTCCTTCTGTAGCTGGAGCAAAACTTCGATCACGGTCTTACGGTCAACGGACCCGAAATCGTGACCCGGATCCGACAATCCTCGGCGATGCTGATCGACCAAATCTTGAAAGAAGGCATCCACCTTGTTGAACTTACTCCGGAAAATCCTCTCCTTCACGCGCGTGAGTCCCACGGACCTCAGCACCGGAAAGAAATCTCCGACGCTCATAACTCCGTCAACGTTCTCTCTCACAAGCAACTCTTTGAACCTCCTTCCTTCCTCCGTCTCAACGCTCTCCCCGTAGAACCGCTTTCCCGTTACCGTCCTCGTCATCACGTTGCTCGTCGTCTCAAAAAACGTCACTTTCATATTCACCACGCCGTCAGCCGCCGACGATGATCGGTGCACGCGGCGGAGCATTGACTTGAGGGGAAATCGAAACAATTTAGATAATCTGATATTCCGGTTAACCGGAACTTTATATATGAGTATAAACTAGTTAACCGCATTTTTGTTTTATTAACCACAGAATGTGTAAAAAAGAAATACCATGTAACGTGGCTATAATTATTGATCGATTAACCTAATTCGTGATCGTTTTGTTATCAGATGAATGGTATGTACAAAATTGATCTCCAAATAAATATGTTTGGCTTGTCAGGATATGAACGTGGTTAATTAACTGCACTCTTTTATTCTCTTTTTAGGTTGAACTTATTTATTTTATATCTTAAATATAAATTTAAATTCTCATAAATTCTAAAATAAAAATCATATTCTCTAAACTTTAAAACTTAAATTCTATATCCTAAAACTCTAAATTTTAATTATTAATCCTAGTTTAAGATTTAAAATATAAAATAAGTAAAAAAAACTTACAGGAATCGTAAAAGAAGAGTGCACAATTAGGAAGTAGAGAATTAGGGTGCACAATTAGTCAGTGACTGAAAAAAGGTAAATCTTTTTTAAAAATTAGTTAAACAAGTAACTAAAAAAGATTATGATTACTTCAAAAAAAAATAAAAATGATTGTCATAAACACATAGAAAAAACGTATTATTATAAGTCACGGACTAAAACGATACGATATAAATAAATTACATAAAAAATACCTTAATCTCGTCGGCACGGATTTGGGAGAGCAACTTAATGCGGTGAAGGGAGAGGAGTTCGGTGGTGGCGATGCGGCGGAGACCGCGCCAGAGGTCGCCATAGGGGGCCCACAGGATGTTGGTGAACTGGTAACCGAAGAGGTCGCCGACAAGGATCCTTGGGCGATTGGCAAAGATGACGTCGTTTTTGGAGAGGCACTCCTCGGCGGCAGAGGGGGATGAGACGAGGAGGAGTTTGCGGGCCCCGAGGCGGAGGAGGAGGACGGGGCCGTGGCGGTCGGAGAGGGCGGCTAGGGTGCGGTGGAAGGGGAATTTGAAGAGGTGGAGGTGGCCCACAATTGGGATGCAAGGGAAGGGAGTTGGCGGGAGTTTTTGGAGTCCATGGAGGATGTGTTTTGTGAGGATGTATAAGATTATGAACCCTAAAATGGACAAGATTAGTTCCTCCATTGTGGATTAGTTAATCACTTGCTTAATTCGAATTCTTTGTTTATTGAAGATGTTAATGTTATAGAACACAATTGAAGTCCGTGTCTGATTAAATACGTGATTTTTGAGACCAAATGAAGTTTCTCATGAAGCTTGAATGGATGAAGAGTCAAACTTCTCCTCCCTCCGTCCCTTATTTTTGTTCCCATTTGATTTTTGGGTATTTTTCATCGTTAAAGAGAATTTTTTTTTTTTTTTTTAATATATAAGAAAAAATATAATCACGTGGGTTCTTGTTTGATTCATCTCAACGAGTATTTTGATAATATCAAAAAATTATATTTTTTATGGTTATGTAATTATAGATATTAACGATACAAAATCCATCTCAACGGGTGTGCCCGATCAAAATGGGAAGATCAATAAGGAACGGAGGGAGTAGATAGTAGTATTTAAATGTTGGTCATTCTTTTTGTTTTTGCTTTATACGTTTGTTTGTGTGGAAGAGTTTATCCTGCAAGTAAGAACAAGAATATGGTCAGGGCGGATCTACAGTGGGCTAAGGGGCTAGGAGGCGGCAGCCCCTGCTTCTCCGGTAAATCCTCTTTTGATTTTTTTATGATAAGTAAATTACAAAAAGCATGCATTGTTGTAATGGTATTTGTTTTGAAATTTGTGTGGAAAAAGCTAAAGGTCATGGGTTTAATTCTCCAATCTCCTTTCCAACCATTTTTTTTATTTTTATTAAAAATTTGAGTCTTAATTGCTTTATTAAAATCTTTGAGTTTATTAAGCATGTTTATTTCTCTTTTATTTTTTATTTTTTCTTTTATATTTTAACTTTTTATTAACACAAAAATTAAAAATCTTACATTATTCAAATAATTTTTCAAAACGCTAAAAAATAGAGTATATACTACATGAATTAATCAAACTTCAAAAGGTGAATCTAATATTTTTTTGTAATTTTAAAGTATTAATTTAAATGTCGATTTATGAAGTGAAAAATATACGAAACTCGCCCCCCTTCGATTAAGTTCTAGATCCGCCACTGTTATATGGTGACACTCAGTGGCAGATCCAGGAATATTTGTTCGAATAGGGGTCACAAAATCGTTTATGAAAAAATATATAATATTGTTTAGCATTAATCACGTTACTATTTCTATAATTTTTTTTACAAATCTTATATACTAGGTGGATTATTATGTTTTGAAAAAATGTTTTTAACTAATTTATAATTTTGAAAATAATTTTGGACAAATAGTAAGGAGAACTACCTAAAAAATGTTAGTATCAAATATATTGTGAGAATTTTAAATAAGATTAATTCAATTACCTTACAAAATTTTTAACTTATTTCATAATCATTGTGGACAAACAATAGAAAATACAAACATTTGTATAAAAGAGAAAATAAAAGACATAAATTATTATTTATCTATAAAAAAAATATAAAATATGAGAAATGGGAGATTTGAACCCCAAACCTTTGGGTTAAACTCTTATTTCATAATTAATTGAGCTAATAATTCTTTTTATTTACATACACAAGATATTAATATTTTTTATTTTATTTTTTTAATATATGACTTAATTAAGGAAAAGGGAGTCACCGGACCCCTGAATCTGCCTCTGGTGACACTCAAAAGAAGTATGATCGAGCTTTTTTATTTGCAGAAAGAACTCAACTTTGAATTGTGTACAAGAATTTCGAAGAGATCATCAATTTGTAAGCTAGCAAGAAATTTCAAACTATATATGTCAATCTTTGTCACCCGCGATCAATTACGCACGCAGTGGTGGATCTATAGGAGGCTGAGGGGCGGCAGCCACCCATTTTTTCGAAATTTTTATATAGAAAAATTGCCTACTAATATAAGGACATGTTTATTGGTGGATTCAACATGGGACTTTTAACTCTCTTTTTTGGTTCAAGAAATCTATTAAAAAATTTTATTTTATTAGTGAGATTCAATAGAGTCTCATCAAATCTATTAAAAATTATAATTATATTATTTTATAATATATTATCAATATATTTTTTATATTAAAATATTTTTATATTATATTATTAAAAATTAAATTAAATATATATATTTTAATTTAAGAGTTTTATTATATTATTAAAAATTAAGGAAAATGAACGACAAAAGTAAATAACCGAATTTATCGAAAGCACATACATATTAAAAACAACAAAGGATGGATGTATATATTGAAAACTACCAAATATATCCAAAATGGATGTCTATGGATAGAGAAAAATGAAATTAGAATAATGGTATTTTTTTAAAAAAAAATTACCGATTTTAAGATAACACATTTTTTTAAAATTAAATATCGACGGCCAGGAATAAATCTTGGCCGTCGAATGCGCACCACGCGTCGCGCGCAAATCAGCGCGCGATGCGTGGCGTGCTGTGACGCGTTTGGAAACGCGTCCAAAACGACGTCGTTTTGGGTCTAGGCAAATTTTTTTGGTTTCCAAACAGCCCCTACCGCTAGAGACTCTCTCGGGCCGTCCTACAAAACTCATTTTTTTGGGCCTCTCCTGCCCGTCCCTAACTCAAAACCCTTTATTTTAAACCCAAAAAATTCATGAGCCCCATGCCCGTCTCACCGGTAAAGATACTCTAATAATTATAAGATATCAATAATTATATATTACTGATCACATATATGAAAATATATTCAGGTTAACAAAAAACGGAAATTGATCATAGATAAATATTTATCTTCTTAGATGACATATATTGACGATAATAATTAATTGGTCACCAAATAAACGATGAGAACAACGCTCAAAACTATCGCGTACGTAGAAATGAAAAGGTTTTAAATATTTGTAGAATTTACGAAAAACCGAGGTATCCACAAACAATTTCCCTTAATAACAATCCTAAAATTTCTTGGATTAAGTGCTCGTTTGGTTAAAGAGAGAAAGTACAATTCTCTGAAATTTACTTCAAGTAAGTTTATGAAATTTACAATTTCTAGAAATTAAGAAATTACTAGTGCTATTCACGGTAGTTTGAAACTCATATATCTATATATATTATTAAAATCACATTTAATAGCTATAAAGTATGAAACGATTACTTTGATTAACAACATTATGATTGAATTTTTCATATTTCACTTGCATGAAACTCTTTCTCTTTTAAACTGAACTTCAAACATTCAAATTGATTAAGATTCAATAAACATAATTATTGACAAAATGGTGAAGAAAATATTAAAAAATATATATATAGGAAACATGGATGGAGAACAATGATAGAATTTATCAAGTCTCCTAAATGGAGTTGAATATAATGATGCAAAGACACATATGTATAGGACGGCATAAGAAAATATAAAAAAGAAAAAAAAATACAGGAAACATAGCCGGAGAACAATGATAGAATAGATCGAGCCTCCTAAATGGAGTTGAACATAATGATGCAAAGACACACATATGTATAGGATGACATAAGAAGAAAACAAAACAATTTTCATATTGATAATCATTTAAATTAAGATCTTAATCATATAGCATTTAGTAAGTATGTATTTACAAATCAGGGCGATTTATATCTTCTATCCAATAGCCATAAAAGTGAATAAATCAAAATTAAGAAAACAAATCATATATGAAATAAATTATATCTAGTTGAAAACAAAATTAGGAATCAATTTTAGAAAATAAAGCACATAATTACATAAGATTTGGTTTATAAACTGATAAATATTTTTTAAAGTACAAATAGGTTTTTCTAATGCAACTTCAACAAATAGATTTTGTTACTCAATTTAAAATAAAATATCAAATATGAATTAAATTTTAAAATATTAAGATAGGTGGCTAAACTGGCTATGATGCATTCGTAACTGTATATTGATTAAATATTACTAATTTGTATCTTTGTTGAATCCCTTTTTTAAAAGAAAAATTGTATATTTGACATGAAATTGCATCTTGATTAAATATTACTAATTTGTATCTTTGTTGAATCCCTTTTTTAAAAGAAAAATTGTATATTTGACATGAAATTGCATCTTTGTACGTATTATACTTATTTCATATTTCAAAACAGTTTATCTAACTATAATATCCAAAATAATATTTTTTTAAAATAAGGTTCTTTACTCATGTCCACAAGGCTTAGATTAGAATAATCGTTTTAAAAATATTTACATAAACGAAGAATGAACTGTATATAAAAGCAACAAAACCACATGCTAATTAAAAATGAGTTAGACTACATTTTATTATATTTCTCTTGTTTTTAAATTATGTTTTTGAGTTTAATATAGCCTAAGTTATTTTGTTGATGTGTAAAAGGAATAACAATCACTTTCTAATCAGCACAATTAAGTATAAGTATATAAAATAATCAACCGTAAAATGGAAAAAATGTGAAAATCCTTTCATCGATACATGGTCATATATATTTCATTTTAATCTAATTTTTTGTTAGAGAAAGTCAAGCATTTTAGTGGTTATATTTAAAGTATGATATTATAATTAAAAAAATATTTTTAGAAAAAATAATATGAATATAAGAGGAAAAAAATTAGTTATATTGATCCATTCATAATTTAATTTTTTGTTAGTATTATCCATAAGGTCGGGAACATTGATGAGAAACGAAATGTTTTTTTTTTTAAAGAAGGAAGAAACGAAATGTAGTTTCTCATACATCATCAAATTTTTTAAATTATTTTTAACTCCTATAGAAATTTAATCTGTTCTATTAATTTCACTAGTTGATCTCGAATTTTTTTTCCGAAACTTATTCTGAATGTACGCTTAGAATGAAATTTATTACGAGAATAGGCTGGCTGAGGGAAGATTGGGGTAAGTCGCTTTCCATACAAACGACTCACCTAAAGAAAGACGCATTACGAAACTACGAATCTACCCGAAACACAATGTGTTATTTTTTAAAAAAAAAAGGAAGAGTCGTTGGATTGATCAACGACTTTAGTTATTTTAGTATTTGCTGGTCTAATGTCAAAAAAATCCAAATTATGAATAGCTGCACTGTGCAACGACTCACAGTAGTACAAAACCCTGCAGCGAATATATAGAGAGGTAGATTAGACTTGCGCATGAAGCAGAGCCGTGTTGCGTTGGATAAAGGAAAAGAGAGTCGTTGTACCTTCTCTTGTTCTTGCTCCCAATCAACAGAGCCAAGTAGAACAGAAACATGAAGAAGAAACTGTTGGAACTCATTTTAACATATGGCGCCAGACACTTTTTCGGGCACAATTCCGGTGGGCTCCGGCCATTATCAACACCGGAAAGTGGAAGCATTGGCTTTCTCTACGCGAGCACATTCTCGTAATGTACTCATACGACGAAAATGATTTCCGTTTGAATGAGAAATGGATGCCCAAAGTAGCTTGTATGAAGTGCAAAACTTGGGAAATGTGGGGGCAAAATTCCTTGTCCCACATTGGAAGTTTGGAGATAAATCTCCTAGTATATATAATGGGAAAATGGACATAAGGTTGTGGCCTTGGGTCATTACCCATTTTCAATGGGGAGAGGACCTAGCTAATCAAGCCCACACGCACGCCGAGCCGAGTCGGGTCGAGCGAGCCGTGCTCGGGCCGGGTGGGGTTGGATCGGATTGGTGTCTGCACAGGAACTTTTTTCCGCAAACATTTCGATTCTGTTTCTGCGCGTACTAATTCGTGTCTGCACAGGAACTTTTTTCGTTTCTGCACAGAATTGTCGATTCTGCACAGAATTGTCGATTCTGCACAGAAAAATTCTGTTTTTCTGCATTCGTATGTTTTTCGATTCTGCAATTTTCGAATCTGTATTTTTACTGTTCGTAATATTATTTTTCTGCAGATCATAAATTTTATTCGATGTTTCGTGAATTATTTTCTGCCTAACTCGTTTTTTGCAGGAATTATTTCGAAATATTTCAAATCTATTTCTGTGCAATTTTGTGTAATTTCTGTGTAGGAAAATTTCGCATCTGTATTTGTGTATAGTTTTGTGTAATTTTTATGCAGGAAAACTCCAATTCTGTATTTTCTGTGCAGTTTTTGAATTTTCTGTGTAGTTTCTGTAATTTTTTGTGCTGTAAAATTTCGATTCTGTATTTTTGGAAAGTTTCTGTATTTCTGTACAATTTCTGTATTTTCTGTGCAGTTTCGGTATTTTCTAACGTGTATTTGTAGGAAAAATCGCATTGGGATTTTGTTCGAATTAATTTTCGAAATCTGATTTGGCCATTTCGAATTCGTTTCGAAATCGTTTCTGAATACTATTTCGGTTTTTGCAATTTAATTCCGTATTAAAATTGCATTCGTAAAATTCCGCACTGATTTTCGGTTTGCGCTTCTGTGAACAGATTCTAATTCATGGCTGATATGACTGAGAAATCTGTCGCTGATGTTGTTGGGACTGGAAATGGAAACCCGACTGAGTCGACGCCCCAAATTCAGTTTGGGAGTGGTCTGCCAGCGGTGAATCTGCCAACAGGGAATGTGCAAGCAGTGAATCTGCAAGATGCAAACCTGTCAGCAGCTAATCTGCAAGTTGCAATGGTCGAAACTTCTGAGGTTCGTCAGACTGTCCACCCAGCTGCTCTTCAGACTGTTGTACCGACAGTCCATATGCCTAGCGCTGTGAACGCTGGCTTGATGCCAGAAAAGTTCGATGGAACTGGCTTCAAGACATGGCAGCAGAAGATGTTCTTCTTCCTGGCCACGTTGAAGCTTGATAAGTATCTGACTGAGGACAAGCCTGTGCTTTCACCTCATAATACAGATGCATACCTGCTAGCCAGCGTTGAGGCATGGACTCACTCAGACTTTCTGTGCAAAGGTTGGGTTCAAAGCCGCCTGATAGATCCACTGTACAATGTGTACAGCAAGATCAAGACCTCCAAGGAGCTCTGGACTGCTTTGGAGAAGAAGTACAAGTCTGAGGATGCAGGCTCGAAGAAGTTCGCAGTGACGAAGTTCCTGACTTCAAGATGGTGGACTGTGAAAGACTTGATAGTCAGACTGCAGATTGAGTCAACAAACTGCAAAGCAGATGGGGTTCAGCCTGTTGAACAGAAGGCTAATCTGGCTGAACACAAGGACAATGACAAAGGGAAGAAGCGGAAGTTTCAGCCTCAAAGCTCCAACAACTTCAAGAAGCAACCAGCTAAGAAGTTCAGTGGGAAGTGCCACAAGTGTGGGAAAATGGGTCACAAGGCTGACGAGTGTCGTAGCAAGGCTGATCCGCGCAAGGCCAAGGGGAAATCCCAAGCCAACATGACTGAAGGCAGGCTCTCAGATTCTGATCTGTGTGCTGTAGTGTCTGAAGTCAACATGGTTGGAAGCAACCCAAGGGAATGGTGGTACGATACAGGTGCTACCAAACATATCTGCTCTGACAAGGGATGCTTCACCACCTATCAGCAGAGCAAGAGCGACGAGCATCTGTTTATGGGGAACTCGTCCACATCCAAGGTGGAAGGTTACGGGAAAGTGGTGCTGAAGCTGACTTCTGGAAAGGAGCTGACTCTCACCAATGTCATTCATGTGCCTAACATAAGAAAGAATCTGATCTCCGACACTTTGCTAAGCAAGAAAGGGTTCGCAACGAATTTCGTGTCTGACAAGCTGGTTCTCTCAAAGAATGGGGTATTTTTGGGCAAAGGATATGTAAAGGATGGACTGGTCAAAATGAATGTAATGACAGTCATCCCAAAAACTAGGGCATGTGAATAACAAGTCTATTCAAAGACTAATGAACATGAACCTGATTCCGAAATGCAAATCAAGTAAAGACAAATGTGAAGTATGCGTACAGGCCAAACTCACAAAAACGCCATCCCCACACGTCGAGAGAACAACCGAACCTCTAGGTTTAATACACACAGATTTGTGTGATTTAAAATATGTGCAAACTAGAGGCGGTAAAAAGTATTTCGTAACCTTTATTGATGATTGCACAAAATACTGTTATGTATACTTGCTAAGAAGCAAAGATGAGGCCTTGGAAAAGTTTAAGGAATACAAGTTGGAGGTTGAAAACCAACTTAGTAAAACCATAAAAATAATCTGAAGTGATAGAGGAGGCGAGTATGATGAACCTTTCAACGCGTTCTGTAGAGAACACGTGATTATTCATCAAACAACTGCTCCCTACTCACCGGAATCCAACGGAGTTGCGGAACGAAAGAACCGAACTCTAAAAGAGATGATGAATGCAATGTTGCAGGAATCTGGGTTACCCCAAAACATGTGGGGGGAAGCGCTGCTTACCACCAATTATATCCTCAACAAGATACCCCATAAAGTTACCGGCAAGACGCCATACGAACTTTGGAAAGGTAACGTACCTTCGTACAAATACCTCAAAGTGTGGGGGTGCCTAGCAAAAGTGGTTGTGCCACCTCCTAAAAAGGTCACAATTGGACCTAAAACCGTTGATTGTATTTTCATAGGATATGCACATAATAGTAGTGCTTATCGGTTTCTGGTACATAAATCTGATATACCAGATATACATGTAAATACAATAATGGAATCAAGGAATGCGTCCTTCTTTGAAAACGTGTTTCCGTGCAAGGATAAAGAACATCCAAAACGAACACGTGAACAAAGTGAAGCAGGTACTTCTGTAAATGAAACAGAAGATGAACCTAGACAGAGCAAGAAAGCTCGAAATGAACCAGAAGCTGAACCTAGACGAAGCAAAAGAGCTCGAAAGGAGAAAACCATTGGGCAAGAGTTCATAATGGCCTTTCTCTTGGAGAATGAGCCTAGAACTTTCAAAGAAGCCATGTCTACACCTGATACGCCTTCATGGAAGGAAGCAGTTAAAAGCGAAATCGACTCCATTATGCAGAATCATACATGGGAGTTAGTTGATTTGCCACAAGGGTGTAAAGCACTTGGGTGCAAATGGATTTTCAAAACCAAATTGAAAACCGATGGCTCAATAGATAAGTATAAGGCGAGGCTTGTGGTGCAAGGATTCCGGCAAAAAGAGGGCCTGAATTTCTTTGACACTTATTCTCCAGTTATGAGAATAACCTCAATAAGAATGCTAATAGCAATAGCAGCATTACGAAACCTTGAAATCCATCAAATGGATGTAAAAACTGCCTTTCTAAACGGAGAATTAGAAGAGGAGATATACATGAAACAACCTGAGGGTTATGTGGTTCCTGAACAGGAACACAAGGTGTGCAGACTTGTCAAGTCTCTATATGGACTCAAACAAGCTCCAAAGCAGTGCCATGAAAAATTTGACAATGTCATGATGTCAAATGGTTTCAGCATCAATGAATGTGACAAATGCATCTACTTCAAGGACACTCCAAACGGTTACATTTTGTTGTGTTTGTACGTAGATGACATGCTCATTATTGGAAGCAATAAGGACATGATCAACCGCACTAAGAACATGCTTATTGGGAAGTTCGACATGAAAGACTTGTGATTAGCAGATGTGATACTAGGGATTAAAATCACTAGACATTCTGAAGGAATTATCCTGTCTCAAGCACATTATGCTGAAAAAGTACTTGAGAGATTCAAGAACTACTCAAGCGGGACTGCAAAGAGTCCCGTGGACCCCCATCTTCATTTGACTAAGAACTCGGGGGATGCAGTGTCACAGTTGGAGTACGCACGTGTGATTGGAAGTCTCATGTACTTGACCAATTGCACAAGACCTGACTTGGCACACTCAGTCAATGTACTGAGTCGCTACACAAGTAATCCAGGACACAAACACTGGAAAGGGATAATTAGAGTATTAAATTACTTGCGTTATACTCAAAGTTATGGGCTGCACTATGGTAAATACCCACCAGTTCTGGAAGGATACAGTGATGTAAACTGGATATCAGATTCCAGAAACTCAAAGTCCACAAGTGGATATGTGTTTACACTTGGTGGTGCAGCGGTATCATGGAAATCTTCCAAACAAACACTATTGGCCAGATCCACTATGGAGTCTGAGTTCATTGCTTTAGACAAAGCAGCAGAGGAAGCTGAATGGCTTCAAAATCTTTTGGAAGATATCCCGATGTGGGAAAAACCAGTGCCATCAATAAATATACACTGTGATAGTCAATCGGCTATAGCTCGGGCACTGAGTCGTTTGTACAATGGTAAGTCACATCATATACGAAGACGACATAAAACCATTAGACAACTACTCTCGCATGGTATAATCTCAATAGATTATATCAAGTCGGCTGACAACCTAGCGGATCCGTTTACTAAAGGTTTGTCACGAGATCAAGTTGTTAAATCATCAAGAGGAATGGGTTTAAAGCCTATGACTAAAGAGGATGCTTGATGGCGAACCCTACCTACGTGACTGGAGATCCCAAGAAGTAGGTTCAAAGGAAAAACTAAATCAGGCTGAATCAAGATGAGCACTGGGAGACTAAAGTCTCCTCCCAGTTCCTAGGATGATGAACAGTGTTACCTGTATGAGTTGAGGTTAAGCTTGGCTTTTAATGATTCCATAGCTTTGAAATAAAAGTGGGGTATGACAGGATACTCTTCATGGATATCACCTTATGAGTGTGAAATAGGGCCGTTTCTAGGAGAATTAAGAAATGCTAAATTCTCCAAGTTCACTCATGAATAACCAGTGATGTTCAAGGCCAAAATGAACACAACAAGAGAACCTAGTTCTGTGAGAAGATGAAACTGTGTGATAGTTATTGTCTCGGTTTACATCAAAGCCCGGGTGGTTCAAGACATCATGCTCACTACCTGGTCGAGTAAATCCGATAGCTAGTCACTATGGGTGGTTCAAGGCTGAAACATGCTACCAGCCCAGATGCAGTGATTTTTCGACTGTACTCTCAAAAGTCTTTCTGTTTTTAACCAATGTTTAGAATCATTTCTATTCATGTGGGGGATTGTTGGAACTCATTTTATATGTGGCGCCGGGCACTTTTCCGGGCACAATTCCGGTGGGCTCGGCCATTGTCAACACCGGAAAGTGGAAGCATTGGCTTCCTCTACGCGAGCACATTCTCGTAATGTACTCATACGACGAAAATGATTTTCGTTTGAATGAGAAATGGAGGCCCAAAGTAGCTTGCATGAAGTGCAAAACTTGGGAAATGTGGGGGATAAACTCTTGTCCCACATTGGAAAATTGGAGGTAGGAATACCACCATATATAGAGGAGAAATGGACTTAAGGTTGTGGCCTTGGGTCATTATCCATTTTCAATGGGGAGAGGACCTAGCTCATCAAGCCCACACACGCGCCGAGTCGAGTCGGGCCGGGCTTGGGCTTGTCACCTATCTTTTTGGGCCAAACCGGAAGCCCATTAGTGGGCCTTGATCTGGTACATGGAGAGATATGGGCTGCATACCAAATCTTTCGTCATTAATACCAGCGATCTGTAACGTCCTCCTCTATGAATGCTGGAGATCTGTAACGGTCTTGTGCAGATCTGTAACGTTATTCTGAAGATGTGTAACGTTATCTTCCTCCGAAGCTCCTTATAAGGAGTCGTTAGCTTCTCATTCGAACACAGAAAACACACCAGCAATCTCCACTTCCTCCTCTCTGTTTTACCCGAAAAAAATCGAGTCTGAGAGTACTCCACATAATTGGTTCGTAGCCTTCGGGATTTTTGGTTGCGCAAATCCGGAGTCGTCAAGCAGTTGTATCCTGGGATTCGGAACGCCATCAAACCATCGCAATACGGGGCATTTTCAGAATTAAGGAGAGAGATCTCGTTCTCGACTCTGCTTCGTAATTCAGTTCGGTATAATTTCGTTTAATTCTTGTGCGTTTTATTCTTGCAGCTTACATTTCGAAATTGCGTTCCTACACAAGTAACATTCAAAAACTAATGCATACAAGTAACATTCATCTATGTCTTTCATTTTTCTTCCTTCGGGTCAGTTCAATTCGCCCTCTTGTCTTACCTAGTTAGACACCATAGACTAAAATTAATTATACGTTCAACAAATCATAATAAACATATCTTGATCTCGTCAGTGCGGATAGGGGAAACTAGGTATGACTTCGTTGTTATCACTTATATGCAGGCTTATATAGCTAGCTTATAGTAAGTTATGTGCAAAAATTAACACTCGATCATATAGAAACTTATGTAATTTATAGTAGTTTATGTGTAAAAATAAACATTTATTGATGTGTTTGATAAAAATAGCTTATATAAATTTATCAGAGCTTTAAATTGTTCAAAAAAATCAAGTCCAGCTTCAACTACCATAAGTTCCACCTTAAGCTCGTATATACTTGAATTTACCGAGACTACTTACGAATACGACATCACCAACATCATATGGGATCCCTAAACCCAACTTCTCTGCCTTTATTTATTTATTCTGTAACTAGTAGACCTAGGCATCGTCAAGCCCGGGCTTCACCTGTAAATTTTGTCCCTTTATCCGGACCCGGAGTGAGCCTGAGAATAGGGCTTGGACAAATGTCCAAGCCCATCCGCATTCACATCTTATAATTCATGTCCATAATTAAAAAAATATCAAATTTTTATAAGTCTAAATAGTGTTTCTACCTTACAATAAAAAATATTAAATATTCAATATTAAAGTCTATACATATGTGAAAACGAGGGATGGAGTGGAGTTTGTATCCATAAAAGTTTAGCTTTTATATTACTTAGTTTAAGTTTTTTATTTTTATTTTTTTAGGAATAGTAATAATGTAATATTATATATATATAAATAATATTATATAAATATAAATAATATTTATATATTATATACGGATCGGGCTTACTGGCCCTACAGGGCTTGACCCCTTGTCCATACCCGGTACTCGGGTCGGGTATTTTCGGCCCTTTAGGGCTTACGAGCTTGTCCATACCCTCCCGTTTACACGGACGGGCGGGCCAGCCTGCGTTTGCCCAGGTACAGTAACTAGATATAGGAAGAATGGCATTTTTTTTAAAAAATGATATATTTATAAGGGTATTTTGGTCTTTTACACCTTTTAACGGATAAACTAACATAAAAAGCTCGTGGGTGGCTCGTTGTTAACGGAAAGCCATTTATGGGTGGTTTAAGATAATTATCGATATTACATGTGATTTCGTGCAAAATTAGCCATATAATGGATGATTTAGCACAAAAACCGCAAAAATATAGGGTATTCAATAATAACAAATTGAACAGTTATGGTTTACCATACATATAGAAATAGCCTAGACGTACCATTTTTTGTTACAACAAAACCTATATAAACGAAACCGGATAACAGTCAAGCTGTCAACCAGTAATTAACGATACAGAGTATGGTTTACCATAGATATAGAAATAGCCTAGACCATGATAAGCAACTCGATCAATTTATTACAATAACAATTCAAAATGTATTCAGATATCTAATTAACTTTTGTCATTCATTCCCAATAATAAGCTTCTTCATGTGTTCACGAATGCGACACTTGGCAACCAACGGCACACCTCTAGGCATAGTCAACCCCTTCCCTTCTTTCATATCCACCGACTCTTCTCCAACCCTCTCCCACTCAAAACACTGCAAAACAGAACCTAACACCAACCCAACCATCCGCACGGCCAGTGCTTCCCCCGGGCAGGCCCGCCTACCCGACCCAAACGGCATCAACTTGAACCCGACCCGATCCCCTCCCACTCCCTCAAACCTCTCGGGCCTGAACTCCCTAGGCTCGTCCCACAGCTTCGGGTCGTTGTGGACGGCCCACATGTTCACCATTAGGATGGTGCCACGTGGCACCTTGTAACCTCCCACCACGCACTCCTCCGAGGACTCGTGGGGCACTAGCAACGGCGCCACTGGGTACATCCGGAGCGTCTCGTTTATGATGGAGTGGAGGTATGGTAGGTTGTTCAAGTCGGACTCGTCGATGAGGCGGTTGTGGCCCACTTGAGCGTCGATTCCGTTTGGGCTTTCTTGAGGATTGATGGATGGTTTAGGAGAAGTGACATGGCCTACTCCATGGTCATGGCTGACGTGTCCGTTTCCGCTATCAACAGTACCTAAACAGCGTCACAAATATACGTGGGAACTGAGATTGTTTTATTCTTAGAGGTTTAAAAAGCTAAAATCTCTAAAGGTATAATATAACATTTTTATAATAAGTTCTTAACCTATACTCTAAGTCAAAAAACTGTGTATTACAATTCTTAACTTTTTGTAAAAGATGTGTATATTATTATTATTATAAGGATGCGAATTTGGTAAGAAATAATGCTTAGGTGAGACTGTGACAATACACACATACAGGTAAAGATCTACGCACATCGTGTGATGTGCATGAAATATTATATGTATGTGCATGAGTTTTCAATTACACATAGTCATATATATAGTAAAAATTATATGCACATATAGGCAAAAAGTCATACACATCTTAAGGTGTGTATAAATTTTTGATTGTATGTGCATGAGTTTTAACTTATATGTATTCACATACATAATAACAAAATATACGAAACTCGCCCCCCTTCGATTAAGTTCTAGATCCGCCACTGTTATATGGTGACACTCAGTGGCAGATCCAGGAATATTTGTTCGAATAGGGGTCACAAAATCGTTTATGAAAAAATATATAATATTGTTTAGCATTAATCACGTTACTATTTGTATAATTTTTTTTACAAATCTTATATACTAGGTGGATTATTATGTTTTGAAAAAATGTTTTTAACTAATTTATAATTTTGAAAATAATTTTGGACAAATAGTAAGGAGAACTACCTAAAAAATGTTAGTATCAAATATATTGTGAGAATTTTAAATAAGATTAATTCAATTACCTTACAAAATTTTTAACTTATTTCATAATCATTGTGGACAAACAATAGAAAATACAAACATTTGTATAAAAGAGAAAATAAAAGACATAAATTATTATTTATCTATAAAAAAAATATAAAATATGAGAGATGGGAGACTTGAATCTCAAACCTTTGGGTTAAACTCTTATTCCATAATTAATTGAGCTAATAGTTCTTTTTATTTGCATACACAAGACATTAATATTTTTTATTTTATTTTTTTAATATATGACTTAATTAAGGAAAAGGGAGTCACCCAATCCCTGAATCCGCCTCTGGTGACACTCAAAAGAAGTATGATCGAGCTTTTTTATTTGCAGAAAGAACTCAACTTTGAATTGTGTACAAGAATTTCGAAGAGATCATCAATTTGTAAGCTAGCAAGAAATTTCAAACTATTATTGGTGGATTCAACATGAGACTTTTAGCTCTCTTTTTTGGTTCAAGAAATCTATCAAAAAATTTTATTTTATTAATGAGATTCAATAGAGTCTCATCAAATCTATTAAAAATTATAATTATATTATTTTATAATATATTATTAATATATCTTTTATATTAAAATATTAATATATTTTTATATTATATTATTAAAATTAAATTAAATAAATATATTTTAATTTAAGAGTTTTATTATATTATTAAAAATTAAGGAAAATGAACGACAAAAGTAAATAACCGAATTTATCGAAAGCACATACATATTAAAAACAACAAAGGATGGATGCATATATTGAAAACTACCAAATATATCCAAAATAGGTGTCTATGGATAGAGAAAAATGAAATTAGAATAATGGTATTTTTTAAAAAAAATTACCGATTTTAGCGCGCGACGCGTGGCGTGCTGTGACGCGTTTGGAAATGCGTCCAAAACGACGTCGTTTTGGGTCTAGGCAAATTTTTTTGGTTTCCAAACAGCCCCTATCGTTAGAGATTCTCTCGGGCCGTCCTACAAAACTCATTTTTTTTGGGCCTCTCCTGCCCGTCCCTAACTCAAAACCCTTTATTTTAAATCCAAAAAATTCATGAGCCCCATGCCCGTCCCACCGGTAAAGATACTCTAATAATTATAAGATATCAATAATTTTATATTACTGATCACATATATGAAAATATATTCAGGTTAACAAAAAACGGAAATTGATCATAGATAAATATTTATCTTCTTAGATGACATATATTGACGATAATAATTAATTGGTCACCAAATAAACGATGAGAACAACGCTCAAAACTATCGCGTACGTAGAAATGAAAAGGTTTTAAATATTTGTAGAATTTACGAAAAACCGAGGTATCCACAAACAATTTCCCTTAATAACAATCCTAAAATTTCTTGGATTAAGTGCTCGTTTGGTTAAAGAGAGAAAATACAATTCTCTGAAATTTACTTCAAGTAAGTTTCTGAAATTTACAATTTCTAGAAATTAAGAAATTACTAGTGCTATTCACGGTAGTTTGAAACTCATATATCTATATATATTATTAAAATCACATTTAATAGCTATAAAATATGAAACGATTACTTTGATTAACAACATTATGATTGAATTTTTCATATTTCACTTGCATGAAACTCTTTCTCTTTTAAACTGAACTTCAAACATTCAAATTGATTAAGATTCAATAAACATAATTATTGACAAAATGGTGAAGAAAATATTAAAAAATATATATATAGGAAACATGGATGGAGAACAATGATAGAATTTATCAAGTCTCCTAAATTGAGTTGAATATAATGATGCAAAGACACATATGTATAGGACGGCATAAGAAAATATAAAAAAGAAAAAAAATACAGGAAACATAGCCGGAGAACAATGATAGAATAGATCGAGCCTCCTAAATGGAGTTGAACATAATGATGCAAAGACACACATATGTATAGGATGACATAAGAAGAAAACAAAACAGTTTTCATATTGATAATCATTTAAATTAAGATCTTAATCATATAGCATTTAGTAAGTATGTATTTACAAATCAGGGCGATTTATATCTTCTATCCAATAGCCATAAAAGTGAATAAATCAAAATTAAGAAAACAAATCATATATGAAATAAATTATATCTAGTTGAAAACAAAATTAGGAATCAATTTTAGAAAATAAAGCACATAATTACATAAGATTTGGTTTATAAACTGATAAATATTCACTAGTTGATCTCGAATTTTTTTTCCGAAACTTATTCTGAATGTACGCTTAGAATGAAACTTATTACGAGAATAGGCTGACTGAGGGAAGATTGGGGTAAGTCGCTTTCCATACAAACGACTCACCTGAAGAAAGACGCATTACGAAACTACAACTCTACCCGAAACACAATGTGTTATTTTTTAAAAAAAAAAGGAAGAGTTGTTGGATTGATCAACGACTTTAGTTATTTTAGTATTTGCTGGTCTAATGTCAAAAAAATCCAAATTATGAATAGCTGCACTGTGCAACGACTCACAGTAGTACAAAACCCTACAACGAATATATAGAGAGGTAGATTAGACTTGCGCATGAAGAAGAGCCGTGTTGCGTTGGATAAAGGAAAAGAGAGTCGTTGTACCTTCTCTTGTTCTTGCTCCCAATCAACAGAGCCAAGTAGAACAGAAACCTGAAGAAGAAACCCCAAGCCACCGTGATCGAGAGGCAGCTCCACTTGCTCAGATCCGTCACCCCCTGTTGCGCCAGAATATCGTCTCATGTGTAGGGATTTTAGATGCGTAAAGCGGAATTTCAGGAAACGATTTCCTAACATCTAACCAAGGATCTCATGCATAAACCAAGTAGATCATAGATAGGAAGAATCAAATACCTCTTGATGCGTGTTTCAATCTGCTGGAATGGAGAGAATAGAGCCTCACGTGTGACTCCTCTATTTAGTCCACCCGAGCTTGGATCTGGATCGCCTAGGACTCGGTTGCTAGAGCGAGGATCGAAGGTGAACGAAGAGAGCTCCAGGGAGAAGGAGGCAACCGTATTTCTTGGTGTAAATTAGGGTTACGGGCTTTTCCTAAAAGCCCTCCTTTTATATTGCCATGTGTAGATATCTTATTTCCTAAATAAGTATTTCTTTTATTATTAATAATACTTTATTATTAACAAGTCTTATCTCCCAAGTTATATCATATATAACTTTATATCATATACCTTATATAATATGTCCCCCATTAAATTGATCCAGTCCAAACTCTAAGGGTGTGACCTCGTAGGATCCGGTAATAATAGCAATAGACTTTATGACATACTTTATAACATATAGTCTATAAATCATAGTTGGCTTCTAGCAAAGCACTATGACTACCTAAAATCACCAGATTAAATATCTCCATAAATGGTCTCACTTCATAATCAGTAATTTCACCTTTGATTAAAGGACACAATTTCTTCAATCTCCCACTTGTCCTTAAAACAAGTGTGCAATGTTAAAATTCCTTTTGTCACTTAGTGTCTTATCTGACTATATGATGAAACTCGTCTTTACCGTCAAATATGTTTCTTGAACTCTTGAGATCAAACTGTCAGTACGGATGATTACTAATAATCCATCCGAGCATGGCCATGCGTTTTCACAGTTCTCACTCTTCAAGTGGCCGAGACACCAATCCTTTCCAAATGTATCATGGTATACACGGAATAGGAGGACATATTCAATCTTGTAAGACTACAGCTCCCACTCAACTTTTGGCAATCTCAATCACTGCCTTTATAACTGCTTGTTACGGTCAGCGTTTGACAGCGTCAAAGACATACCAGCAGTCAAATGATAACTATATCATACTCATGTCTAAGGAACTCACTAATCATGAATAATCCTAGAACTCCGCAGTAAAGTCCCGAGAAGTCCTAAGATCGGTCTGTCCGATGTGTATCAGTATACACATCTATGTAATCGATTAGACATCTCCATGTCCCTATAACACATGAAACCCGGTGTTATCAATCAATCTCACATATGGTCTTTTGATCAAGTCATTTGTATCCAAGTTAACAACTTAGACCATTGTAATATCCCCCATTTTTGGTAAGGAAATTTTTGGTATTTTTTCAGCTTTTCTCGTATAAGATATTATTGCAAAATAATTGTATAAGATATTGTTGCAAAATAATTATATAAGATATTGTTGTAAAATATTTATATAAGATATTCGTGTAAGATAATTGTGGACTCTCAGGTGGCGCCAGTACCAGCATCGTTAAGGTGGGTGGGTGGCTTGGTAGTTGTGTTAGCTTGGCCTGGAGTGTCACAAATATATGCAGGATAATTATATAAAGTATTTGTGCAAGATAATTATATAAGATATTTGTGCAAGTATTTATATAAGATATTTGTGCAAGATAATTGTACGAGATAATTGCTTGAGACGTTTGTGCTAGATGATGGCACGAATATATTTAACCCGGGGTTAAGATTATTTGATCTCTTGGTAAGATAGGACAAAACGGGCAAAAGGGTGGTTTTTGGCCGTGACCGCACCCTGCCGCACCCGCGGCGAGGGCCAATTTCTGGAGTCGGTAGCAGCATCGGTCACCGCACCCCACCGCACCCTGCCGCACCCGCGGCGAGCGTTGACGACAGGGGTCGTCGTCTTCGCGTTGATTTTTCTGAAATTCTATCCTTTTGGCCACTTGCTCCACTTGGCTCTTTGCCTTGTCCCCTTGCTCCCGGCTTGTCCCCTAGCTTGTCCCCTTGGTGGTGGCTCGAATCGGGGCTATAAAAGGAGGTGAAACCCGAAGTGAACTCTCCTTCTTCCTCCTCTGTTTTTCTGGTTTTTCACCATTGTTGAGCAGCTTGTGAGCTTCGTTTGTGTGAGATTCGAGATCCCTTTGAGTGTTAGAAGGAGCTCGTGAGTGTTGTGTGAAGCTTTAAGGTGTTGGGAGATCGAACCATAGACAAATCGAAGCAAACAAATCGGTTTTGGGGTAAGAAATTCTCCATGGCTGTCGAGCTTCCCCTTCGCCACTGTCTGTCCACCGCACCCAGCGGCAAGGCCCACCGCACCCGTGGCGAGGCTTGTCCGAAGGTGTGTTCTTGGAGTTTTGGCTTGGGACTTGGCTCGATTCCTTTGGTTCTTTTCCTATTCTTTTAGATTCATATATAAGTGTATTGAATCTAACTTAGGGTCTTGTTATGGGCCATTTCTTAGGGATTTAATATCCAAGATCTGTTCCAGTTTCAGATCCAGAAACTAGACGTTGCTAGGCTTGGTTCGAACTTGTCGGATCTAAGGCAAGTGGCGGTTCTCTCTTGTTCATCATTCCATACTTTCATTAATTATCAATTGTTTTATTGTTAATTAATTTGGGATGATTCTGAAGTATGTTGGAAACAGTTTTGATAACGTTATGTGATTAAAAACTGATATTATACTAGGTTGTATATTTTGCTAGAACCGACGCTAGTATATTGTAGATTTTGTGCAGGTGAAGACCTTAAGGGACTTTGATGTGTTTTATTGTGTGTGTGTTTAGATTATTAAATCTAGGATGTTTGCCAGGTGGGCATAAATAGATAGTTGTGCAGGAAGAGCCGTGATGGTTCTATGAGATGTGGTTGTGTGTTTATCTGTTTAGTCAGAACGAGTATTCGTAGGGACAATGGATGAGAGGTCATGTCGTCTCTTTATAATAAATTTGTAAGTCATTGACTAACTTCTATACTCGAGTGGAGTAAGAAGTGGTGCACTCTGCAGGTGTCACAACCCGGTTCGATATGTGTTTCGCGAGTGGCGGGACATGTATGTAAAAGCTTGTAACGTGATGTGTGTGTGATGACATTTAATAAGATACGTGCAATGAATAACGCACATAATTAAAATGCCTTGACCATAATATAAAGTGCGGTGTGAGTAAGCACTTATTTAAAATGTTTGGCGAGTAGTGCAGCTAGGAAAAACTCGTCTTAGTTATAGATCGCTCGTATGCGATACTTGTGTGATGTGGTTATGTGTGTTTGTTTGAGTTTTCCAACATTTGTCATCATATTTCCATATAGGCTCAATTTCTTTGGAGTCTCTCTTTTATTCGATTGTTGTGAGACTTGGTCTCCAGAATCTTTATCATGCCTGTTGTTGTTTTTCTAGTAGAGTATGGTGGTTGACTAGCGTACTCGGCTTTTATTCGAGGGACGATGAGTTTAACCTAATATGTCTACTTAGAACCTTCTGCTTTGTACCCTTGCACGGTCTTTCATTAGACTGACCCACGAACTTTGTTCTCCGCATGTGGGCTGGTGTCATCCGTTTGATTCGGCACATCAGGTACAGTTGCAGGATCGAAGAGGCCAGAACGACTATGAGGATGGACGGTGCTTTGTTTTTCGACAATTGTTTTGTCGTTGTATTTATAAAGACTTCCGCTGTGTTATATTTATTTGTAAAAGACTTCCGCTGTTGTATTTCTGATTTATTGGGTCGTTTTAGGAATTGTGTTGACATTCCGCGACCATGTGGTTTAATAAAAGTTAGATTTTAGTATTGTAACTGTGTTTTAAGACAGTGATGTCGTTTGGAAAAGTCTGGGGTGACTTCGGGGTTTACGTCCGGAGTCATCGGCAATAATACCCTTCAATTTGGGTTTAATATTTTGGGGTGTTACAAATTTGGTATCAGAGCCGAAAGTTTTTAAAAACGGGTTTGGGATTTCATGGACCATTTACTCGTTTTGTTTGAAAAAAATTTCAAACGACTCTTGTGAACTCACGGGCGGCACCAGTACCGGCACCGGCACCGTTGGGTGGCTGGGGTAGCTTGGCCTGGTGATGTTACAGGTCCGGTTTGAAATATTTTCATTCGTTGAAATATTTTCACTCGTTTGAAATATTTGCGAAGGCTCTGAACTTTCAAAGTAAAAAAGTTACACCGTTCATAGTCGTGCCTCTTCTCTTAAGTCTGTTATGGCGAACCTCTAGTTAGATTTGAGTTCTTAGTTTCCTTGTTATGCTTTGAGGTTATAGGACCTTTGGTTAAAGTTTTTGAGGTTATTAAGGATGGTAAGTTTGTTGTTGAGGTAGGTTCCTCTTTGGCTTGTTGCAAGTTTCGGGGTCGAAACTTTTCTTAAGGGGGTAGTAATGTAATATCCCCCATTTTTGGTAAGGAAATTTTTGGTATTTTTTCAGCTTTTCTCGTATAAGATATTGTTGCAAAATAATTGTATAAGATATTGTTGCAAAATAATTATATAAGATATTGTTGTAAAATATTTATATAAGATATTCGTGTAAGATAATTGTGGACTCTCAGGCGGCGCCAGTACCGGCACCGGCATCGTTAAGGTGGGTGGATGGCTTGGTAGCTGTGTTAGCTTGGCCTGGAGTGTCACAAATATATGCAGGATAATTATATAAAGTATTTGTGCAAGATAATTATATAAGATATTTGTGCAAAGTATTTATATAAGATATTTGTGCAAGATAATTGTACGAGATAATTGCTTGAGACGTTTGTGCTAGATGATGGCACGAATATATTTAACCCGGGGTTAAGATTATTTGATCTCTTGGTAAGATAGGACAAAACGGGCAAAAGGGTGGTTTTTGGCCGTGACCGCACCCTGCCGCACCCGCGGTGAGGGCCAATTTCTGGAGTCGGTAGCAGCGTCGGTCACCGCACCCCACCGCACCCTGCCGCACCCGCGGCGAGCGTTGACGACAGGGGTCGTCGTCTTCGCGTTGATTTTTCTGAAATTCTATCCTTTTGGCCACTTGGCCACTTGCTCCACCTGGCTCTTTGCCTTGTCCCCTTGCTCCCGGCTTGTCCCCTAGCTTGTCCCCTTGGTGGTGGCTCGAATCGGGGCTATAAAAGGAGGTGAAACCCGAAGTGAACTCTCCTTCTTCTTCCTCTTCTGTTTTTCTGGTTTTTCACCATTGTTGAGCAGCTTGTGAGCTTTGTTTGTGTGAGATTCGAGCTCCTATTGAGTGTTAGAAGGAGCTCGTGAGTGTTGTGTGAAGCTTTAAGGTGTTGGGAGATCGAACCATAGACAAATCGAAGCAAACAAATCGGTTTTGGGGTAAGAAATTCTCCATGGCTGTCGAGCTTCCCCTTCGCCACTGTCTGTCCACCGCACCCAACGGCAAGGCCCACCGCACCCGCGGCGAGGCTTGTCCGAAGGTGTGTTCTTGGAGTTTTGGCTTGGGACTTGGCTCGATTCCTTTGATTCTTTTCCTATTCTTTTAGATTCATATATAAGTGTATTGAATCTAACTTAGGGTCTTGTTATGGGCCATTTCTTAGGGATTTAATATCCAAGATCTGCTCCAGTTTCAGATCCAGGAACTAGACGTTGCTAGGCTTGGTTCGAACTTGTCGGATCTAAGGCAAGTGGCGGTTCTCTCTTGTTCATCATTCCATACTTTCATTAATTATCAATTGTTTTTGTTGTTAATTAATTTGGGATGATTCTGAAGTATGTTGGAAACAGTTTTGATAACGTTATGTGATTAAAAACTGATATTATACTAGGTTGTATATTTTGCTAGAACCGACGCTAGTATATTGTAGATTTTGTGCAGGTGAAGACCTTAAGGGACTTTGATGTGTTTTATTGTGTGTGTGTTTAGATTATTAAATCTAGGATGTTTGCCAGGTGGGCATAAATAGATAGTTGTGCAGGAAGAGCCGTGATGGTTCTGTGAGATGTGGTTGTGTGTTTATCTGTTTAGTCAGAACGAGTATTCGTAGGGACAATGGATGAGAGGTCCTGTCGTCTCTTTATAATAAATTTGTAAGTCATTGACTAACTTCTATACTCGAGTGGAGTAAGAAGTGGTGCACTCTGCAGGTGTCACAACCCGGTTCGATATGTGTTTCGCGAGTGGCGGGACATGTATGTAAAAGCTTGTAACGTGATGTGTGTGTGATGACATTTAATAAGATACATGCAATGAATAACACACATAATTAAAATGCCTTGACCATAATATAAAGTGCGGTATGAGTAAGCACTTATTTAAAATGTTTGGCGAGTAGTGCAGCTAGGCGCTAGTGTAGCTAGGAAAAACTCGTCTTAGTTGTAGATCGCTCGTATGCGATACTTGTGTGATATGGTTATGTGTGTTTGTTTGAGTTTTCCAACATTTGTCATCATATTTCCGTATAGGCTCAATTTCTTTGAAGTCTCTCTTTTATTCGATTGATGTGAGACTTGGTCTCCAGAATCTTTATCATGCATGTTGTTGTTTTTCTAGTAGAGTATGGTGGTTGACTAGCGTACTCGGTTTTTATTCGAGGGACGATGAGTTTAACCTAATATGTCTACTTAGAACCTTCTGCTTTGTACCCTTGCACGGTCTTTCATTAGACTGACCCACGAACTTTGTTCTCCGCATGTGGGCTGGTGTCATCCGTTTGATTCGGCACATCAGGTACAGTTGCAGGATTGAAGAGGCCAGAATGACTATGAGGATGGACGGTGTTTTGTTTTTCGACAATTGTTTTGTCGTTGTATTTATAAAGACTTCCGCTGTGTTATATTTATTTGTAAAAGACTTCCGCTGTTGCATTTCTGATTTATTGGGTCGTTTTAGGAATTGTGTTGACATTCCGCGACCATGTGGTTTAATAAAAGTTATTATTTTAGTATTGTAACTGTGTTTTAAGACAGTGATGTCGTTTGGAAAAGCCTGGGGTGACTTCGGGGTTTACGTCCGGAGTCATCGGCAGTAATACCCTTCAAATTGGGTTTAATATTTTGGGGGTGTTACAACCATGGACTTCTAACAATTTTATAATTTCAGTTCACTTAATGGGGTTTCATTCACCAAAACAGTTTTGATGAGCATATTTGATAACTATTAAATTATTTGGATACTTTATCTAATCCCAAGCAATGATTAAATAATAATATGAAACTCATATATAAGTCAAGCATAAATGTTTGTAATAATAAACAAGGTTTATCATAAAACAAACAATGTCTCAAAAGAACTCTCTAGTGTGTTTGAGTCCTTTGGCCCTAGTATGACTATCATACTTGGGCCTAGACATGGTCTTGGTCAAAAGGATCTGCAATGTTATCGTTTGTGTGCACTTTGCACATCCTCACATCTCCACTATCAACATAGTGTTTGATCATGTGGTACTTCCGTAGAACATGTCTGGATTTGGAACTCTTTCAACTGATGGCTCCTTCATTCAGAATGAAGACATATCCAGAATGAGATTCAAAATCATTTATGTCTGTCTGAAAACTTGCATCAATATAGCCATTGACGACCAGCTCGTTATCACCTCCAAATATCAAGAGATCATCCCTAGTCCTTCGTAAGTACTCCAGGATGTTCTTGGTTGCACACTAATGTGCATCACCCGGGTTTGATTGGTATCTTCTACACATACTCAAAGCATATGCAACATCTGGGTGAGTACAAGTCATTGCATACATGATGGATCCTATGGCTGAGGCATAGAGAATCTTGCTCATCCTTTCAGCCTCACCAGGTGTCTCAGAACACTGGCTCTTGCTGAGATATAAGTCATGCTGCATAGGCAAGAACCCTTTCTTAGAGTTCATCATATTGAATCTATCAAGGACATTATCTACATAAGTTCCTTGACTTAGACCAATGTCTCTTAGATCTATCTCTATAGATCTTAATGCCTAGTATGTATTCAGCCTCTCCCAAGTCCTTTATTGAGAAATACTTCTTAAGCCACTCCTTAACTGTCTCCAGCATAGTAATGTCATTCCCAATGAGTAGTATGTCATCCACATACAGAACTAGGAAGGCCATTTTGCTCCCACTAAACTTCTTGTCGACACAGGGCTCTTCTTCGCATCTGATGAAATCAAACTTTTTGACCACTTCATCAAAACGAAGATTCCAACTCCTGGATGCTTGCTTAAGTCCATAGATGGACTTCTTAAGCTTGTATATTCTCCTAGGATTTGCCAAATCTTATAATCATAATAAGCGGCAATCGCTAGGAGTATCCTAATGGACCTGATCATAATGACCGTGCAAACATTTCATCATAGTCAGTACCATGAACCTGTCTAAATCCTTTGGCAACTAGTCTTGTCTTATAGACAGAAACATTTCCATCCTTGTCAGTCTTGATCTCAAAGACCCATTTGCATCCAATAGGTTTTACCCCATCATGCAAATCTATCAAGTCCCATACTTGATTCTCAGACATGGATTCCATTTCGGATTTCATGGCTACCAGCCATTTCTCGGAGTCGGGGTCCGCCATCATTTGCTTATAGGTCGCAGACTCACCGTTATCTAAAAGTAGAACGTCAATGCTAGCAGTCAAGACGTAATCCTCATAACGTCTACGCTACTGCCTTAGCTTGTCTGGTCTCCAAAGTGGTCCAACAATAGGAGAGACTTCAGCTGCTGGGTTGACCACATCTGTATGCGGGACCTCAGGTGCTTCATCAACTTGAAGAATTACATCTTGAATCTGGGCGGTTTTCCTTTGAGAAGGTATGCCTCCAAAGTCAAGTTCCTCAGTGACATCATCTATGTCCTCGTGTTGTTGAGTTTGTTGCTCAGCTTGAATCTCATCAAGCTGAACATTTCTCCCACTTGGCTTCTTGGAAAATAAATCCTTTTCCAAAAAGACACTATCCCGAGCAACAAACAATTTATTCTCAGCGGAATTGTAGAATTAATATCCCCTTGTTTCCTTGGGATAACCTATAAAGAAGCATTTGTCTGATTTGGGTACTAGCTTATCAGGTAGTAAACGCTTTACATAAGCCTTACATCCCCAGACCTTCAGAAGTGACAAGCTAGGAACTTTTCCATACCATATCTCATATGGTGTCTTGTCAACTGATCGTGACGGAGTTCTGTTTAGTGTGAACGCATTAGTGGTGAGGGCATATCCCCAAAAGGATATAGGAAGATCAACGTTATAATTTTCAGATTTGATATCCAGTATGTATAGTCCATTACTACTCATATGGGCTTGAGCATAGAAAATGTCATTCTTATAAATGAAAAATCAATTCTTAATGACAAAATCATAACCCTCAAGGTTCAAAATTGAAATTGAAATCAAATACTTAGTAATAGAAGGAACAAAATAACAATTATAAAGTTCTAAAACTAAGCCAGAAAGTGGAGGTAGACTATAATCTTCAATGGCAAGTGCAGCAACCCTTGCTCCATTTCCAACGCGTAGATCTATCTCATCCTTCTGCAACCGTCTCCTATTTGTTGGTCCCTGCACATTCGAAATAATGTGAGAACCACATCCAGTATCTAATACCCAAGAATGAGACTTAGTTGATAAGATTTCAGTAACGGGAATACCTGAAGTGGAGACTATTCCCCTCTTCTTGTTTTCTAGGTACTTGGGGCAGTTTCTCTTCCAGTGCCCCTTAGCCTTGCAGTAGAAGCATTCGTGCTCAGCAGCCACTTTCACCTTAGGGGTGTTCCCCTGGGGTTGGGCAGCTTGCTTGCCCTTCCCTTGGTGTTGTTGCTTCTTCTGGGGCCCTTTCTTAAACCCTTTTCCCTTGACCATTAGAACTTCCTTCAATGGGTCAACCATGACGTTTTGCTCAGCTGTTTTGAGCATCACGTGCAGCTCGTTGAGAGTCTTGCTCATAGCTCCCATGTGATACATCTGCCTAAAATGGGCAAATCCATCATACATGGAGTATAAGATCATATATGTAGCTATCTCAACATTGTAAGGGTTACCCAGTCGATCCATCTTGTCAAACAAGCCTATCATGTTGTAAACATGTGGCCCAATTGGTTTCCCTTTCTCGAGCTTGCATTGCAATATGGATTTGAGGGTCAAGTACCTCTCAATTCTGGCTTGCTCCTTGAAGAGATCTCTAAGATTCTTCATAATGGTATGGGCATCCTGTGCTTCAAACCTTTGTTGAAGAGCAGGTTCCATAGCAGCCAGCATCGGGCAAGTGACTTGCATTGCCCGTTCGCATATTTTCTTGTGACGTGCCTTTTCCTCATCAGATGAGGTGGCAGTCAGCTCTGGGATGGGGGTTTCAAGGACATCCTCTTGTCCCTCAGACCTGAGAATAATTCTCAGATTCCTTTCCCAATCAAGGAAATTCTTGTCGTTCAAACGGTTTTTCTCAACTATTGAGCGAAGAGTGAATTTGAGGTGTTCAGAAGACATGGTAACTACAAAACGGAATAAAACATGCAGATAAATTATGCTTGACATGCAAGAACTTTAAAATTTAGACAAACTATAAACAATAAGTTATTGCACATTCTACTCAATTAAATTGTCCCTTGTGAGACTCATCCTTATGCCTCAAGATCCAAAACTGAGCCTTTTGGTATCTTGTTGAGTGTAACCATACCAAGGCAGCATGCCCCTATTAGACATACCCGTACTATCCCAAGGTCAAGGAAGGACACCTCGCTAGGGCGAAAACTATCCAACGAATCCCAAGGGCCTCATGGTTATGATATGGAAAGGCATGATCTCAATATTCTGTTAAGGGACTTAAGCATGCAATGGTTGTTTATTTACTAGTGAACAAAATAGCATAAACAAACAAGCAAGCATGCAAAGTGGGAAATAAAGCATTCAAGTAATGCAGTAATTAAATGTGATCCTAGTATGGCCCCTAAAAACCAAAATTAAAGATCTAATCTCCATGGCTCTTATTACTCTTGGATCTCCATCCTTAGTATTCTCCATGGATCTCCATCCTTTGGTCTTCTTATGATCTTCTTCTTCTTGTCTTACATATAATTGAAATAAACTCTCTTGCAGAAATTTAAATTACAAAAATACATAACGATACACAGATCGTGTACAAGAAAAACATAACGGTACGCAGACCGTATTTATGTATCCTATTGTGGGCCATACTAGTCACCTCATGCAAGCAATAATATCATAAAACATGCATGCAATAATAATATTATATATTATAAATAATATTAATCTAATTAATAGTAATAACCAATTTAACTAATTTAAATAAAACTATATCAAATTAAATAAATCATCTCATGATATAAATAATTTAATATCAAATTCTTAATTCAAATTAAAATCAATATATAGCATTAATCATGATTAATCATTAAAATGCATTATTGGATATGATATGCATGAACAAGATAAGATATCAAATATCCTTATCTAAATCTAGTGGGAATCTATCCTAACAACTTTTAGGAAATTATATAATTTAGACAATATCAAATATTATCCAATTAAGTAAATAAGATCTTATCTTATAATTTAGAAAATTATCCTAAAAAGCCAAATTTATCCAACCGAACCGAGTCGCGTCCGAGTCAAACCCGGATCGACCCGCTCCTACCGAACCACGCAGCCCCTACGGGCCAACTCGGCGGACCAACACCAACGAACAATTCTGCAGAATTGCTATTCATATAATAGCAATAGTTCTGCTGATCCAACCGAAAAATTCAATAAAGTGGAATTTTATATCTTATAAAATCAAGTGGATATGATATCCGAACAATCTAAAGCAGAACATGCTGTCTCAAACAATTCAAACAATTCATATCCGCTTTCCAAGATATTGTTATTTATGGAGAGAATCAAATCAACAGTGCATTAACAATTAAAGCTAATTCATCTGATGAATTCACCGAACAATTCGCATGACCACTGAACTTGACTAATCCATCTGATGAACAATTTCATTAAAGATTCACCGTGATCGCGTCATCGAACAATTTCATACAAATTCAGAATTTAACGAAAATAAAATTTGAGTAGTTGATCCATCTTATGAAAATCAAAATCTTCATCTAATGATTTAAACATGCCAAAAAATTATATTTCTTGTATAATTAAATCATATGAATCAAGAATGGGTAGATCAATTTTACATGCATATACATATTGAAAGTTCTAGACTTTGTCAATCCAATCGATCAAAATCTAATTTTAAATCATGCAAATTTAATCTACATATCACTTAATTTGAATCAAGACAATTATGAACATGCATCAAAATTTAAAACTTTAAACTTGATCTAATCAATTTATGCAAGAGGCAACTGATACCACTGTAGGGATTTTAGATGCGTAAAGCGGAATTTCAGGAAACGATTTCCTAACATCTAACCAAGGATCTCATGCATAAACCAAGTAGATCATAGATAGGAAGAATCAAATACCTCTTGATGCGTGTTTCAATCTGCTGGAATGGAGAGAATAGAGCCTCACGTGTGACTCCTCTATTTAGTCCACCCGAGCTTGGATCTGGATCGCCTAGGACTCGGTTGCTAGAGCGAGGATCGAAGGCGAACGAAGAGAGCTCCAGGGAGAAGGAGGCAACCGTATTTCTTGGTGTAAATTAGGGTTACGGGCTTTTCCTAAAAGCCCTCCTTTTATATTTCCATGTGTAGATATCTTATTTCCTAAATAAGTATTTCTTTTATTATTAATAATAACACTTTATTATTAACAAGTCTTATCTCCCAAGTTATATCATATATAACTTTATATCATATACCTTATATAATATGTCCCCCATTAAACTGATCCAGTCCAAACTCTAAGGGTGTGACCTCGTAGGATCCGATAATAATAGCAATAGACTTTATGACATACTTTATAACATATAGTCTATAAATCATAGTTGGCTTCTAGCAAAGCACTATGACTACCTAAAATCACCAGATTAAATATCTCCATAAATGGTCCCACTTCATAATCAGTAATTGCACATTTGATTAAAGGACACAATTCCTTCATCATGTAGTCAAGCACGTCGTCGGAGTGATGGAGACACCGAGCGATTGGCTCATCGAACCCAACAGCTTCACCTTCAAGGCGGCCAGAACCGCTCTCGGCGAGTCCGACGGCAAAGAACGTCGCGGCGGAGAAGGCGAAGGAGAGGAAGATCAGCCCCGGGATGGAGGTGATGGCGTGGGAGAGGACGTAGGAGGATCTCCGGTAGGCGTTGTAGGCGGTCTCTCTCATGAAAGATGTAACCGCTCCTGGACTCCTTTCGGAGAGTTGTCGAGTTGCCAAAATATTGTGGCGAGGATGAATCCGGTGACGAGCACCGCGCCGACGCGGATTCCGAACAGCTCCGACATTCAGCGGGAGTTCCTCACCGATCGGCGAGACAGAACGGCGATCTCCTTCCAGATCGGATTCACGAAGCTAGGCACCATCGCCGCTGTGGTGCCTCTGGCACCGGACAGCTTCCCCTGGAGATGAGAGAGCTGGGCACCATTGCATAAGTTTTAATAACTTAACAAAATAATATTAACATCTAAGTCGCTGGTAGAAACGGCGACTAATGTATAATAATTTAGTCGTTGCACAGTGCAGCGATTCATACATAATTTTTTTTTCCCGCGTAATAATTAGTGAGTATATCAAATATTAAAAAACTAAAGTCGTTGATCCAGCCAACGACTCTTCCTTTTTTTTAAAATTTTTTTTACACATTGTGCTTCGGGTAGAGTCGCAGTTTCGTAGCGCGTCTTTCTTCAAGTGAGTCGCTTGTATGGACCCAATCCTCCCTTAGCCAACCTATTCTCGTAATAAGTTTCATTCTAAGCGTAAGTTCAGAATAAGTTTCGAAAAAGTGCCCACTTTGGGAAAAAAATCGTTGATCTCCCAATGCTTAGATATATAACTACATGCACTAGACAATAACTCTTTTTTTCGTTGTCGTCTGGTTTAATAGATCAAAATAATTTTACGTTCAGATAAAAATAAAGCTAACTCATATAAAAATTGATTAATCAATTTTAATATCAATACGTTCTTTATACACGCCTTCAACAAGATCAATTACAAAACCTCTAAATAAACAGTTTAGAAAAGTCTAGTGCTAAACCAGTGTATCAAATGAACATAACATTGGTTGCACTAGATATATCTTAGCTATATGTAAACAACAACATTATTCTACCAATTAAATCCCCTCACACGTACAAGTAACATTCAAAAACTAATGCATACAAGTAACATTCATCTTTGTCTTTCATTTTTCTTCCTTCGGGTCAGTTCAATTCGCCCTCTTGTCTTACCTAGTTAGACACCATAGACTAAAATTAATTATACGTTCAACAAATCATAATAAACATATCTTGATCTCGTCAGTGCGGATAGGGGAAACTAGGTATGACTTCGTTGTTAGCACTTATATGCAAGCTTATATAGCTAGCTTATAGTAAGTTATGTGCAAAAATTAACACTCGATCATATAGAAACTTATGTAATTTATAGTAGTTTATGTGTAAAAATAAACATTTATTGATGTGTTTGATAAAAATAGCTTATATAAATTTATCAGAGCTTTAAATTGTTCAAAAAAATCAACTCCAACTTCAACTACCATAAGTTCCACCTTAAGCTCGTATATATTTGAATTTACCGAGACTATTTATGAATACGACATCATCAACATCATATGGGATATCCCTTAACCCTACTTCTCTGCCTTTATTTATTTATTCTGTAACTAGTAGACCTAGGCATCTTCATGCCCGTGCTTGACCTGTAAATTTTGTCCGTTTATCCGGGCCGGGAGCCCGGGGTGAGCCCGAGAATAGGGCTTGGACAAATGTCCAAGCCCGTCCGCATTCACATCTTATAATTCATGTCCATAATTAAAAAAATATCAAATTTTTTATAAGTCCAAATAGTGTTTCTACCTTACAATAAAAAACATTAAATATTCAATATTAAAGTCTACACACATGTGAGAACGAGGGATGAAGTGGAGTTTGTATCCATAAAAGTTTAGCTTTTATATTACTTAGTTTAAGTGTTTTTATTTTTATTTTTTTAAGAACAGTAATAATGTAATATTATATATATAAATAATATTATATATATAAATAATATTTATATATTATATACGGGTCGGGCTTACTGGCCCTACATGGGCTTGACCCCTTATCCATACCCGACTCTCTCGGTACTCAGATCAGGTATTTTCGGCCCTTTAGGGCTTACGAGCTTGTCCATACCCTCCCGTTTACACGAGTGGGCGGGCCAGCCCGCGTTTACCCAGGTATAGTAACTAGATATAGGAAGAATGGCATTTTTTTTTAAAAATGATATATTTGTAAGGGTATTTTGGTCTTTTACACCTTTTAACGGATAAACTAACATAAGAAGCTCGTTGTTAACGGAAAGCCATTTATGGGTGGTTTAAGATAATTATCGATATAACATTTGATTTCGTGCAAAATTAGCCATATAACGGGTGATTTAGCACAAAAACCGCAAAAATATAGGGTATTCAATAATAACAAATTGAACAGTTATGGTTTACCATACATATAGAAATAGCCTAGACGTACCATTTTTTGTTACAACAAAACCTATATAAACGAAATCGGATAACAGTCAAGCTGTCAACCAGTAATTAACGATACGGAGTATGGTTTACCATAGATATAGAAATAGCCTAGACCGTGGTAAGCAACTTGATCATTTTTTATTTTTTTTTGATTAGGTAAAAGTTAGACTGGAAACCACATAAGAGCCGATTTCTCAGTCTATAGCATCCTTTCGGATGAGAATTACAAATTCTAGATTTGCTCGAATATCTTCCAAGGAACTCAGTTGGACCTTCTTTGCGATGAAGTCGGCCACCACGTTTGTTTCTCGGAAGACATGAAAAATCTGCACTGAAGAGAAAAGTTGTAAAATACACAGGATATCAGAAATTAACATTTCAATATCCCATGGACAGTGCCAGATTTGATTCAGAACATTCACAATGGTAAGGTTATCGCATTCAAGTTGAATGTCGGTAATCCCTAATTCATAGGTCTTTACCAGGGCATTTCTTACTGCAAGCGTTTCCGTTTTTAAAGGGGTTAAGATACCACATTTATCCCCACCGATGAAAATTGGTTTACCCATATTGTTCTTGAAAATGTAGCCAAAGCTTGATTCACCATTAGTTTTAGTGGATCCATCTGTATTGATTTTAATAATATTATCAGGTGGTTTTTTCTATTTCTTTGTTGGTCGTCTAACCATGTTCGTTCTATGAGTTTTTTGTTTGTCTTCTGCTAAGCAGTCCGGGTTCCAGCTCTTCGTCTTATTCCAGTTCTCGATTTGTTTCTTAATGTAAATTGGTACATCCTTTATGGAGTCGGCATCATTGTTTGTTCTTTCAAAGCTTTGTTGGTTTCTATAAAACCAAATGCTCCACCAAGAGACCGATAATTCTATAAATTGTGATCTATCAGTTTTTTGTCGAATTTCTTCAATAATTTCATTGATTTGTTTGTTTCCAATGTTTAGGGATCTAATGATGCCATAAGTATCATAATTCATTTTCTCAATTGTTTTTATGGTATGGTTACATTGGAATAGGAGATGATTCAAATCCTCCACCTGAGCATTGCAGCGAATACAACCCGGGGGGATTGCTATACCTTTTTCTGCTAATCTAGCTTTTGTTGGGAGTCCGTTTTTCATTATTTTCCAGATAAAGTTTTTAACTTTGGGGTATGTGTCCATCTTCCAGATCCATGAAGAGTCATATGCAGTATATCTCTTGTTTCTGTTAATTAGTTTCATAACAGAATTCGTAGAAAACCAACCATTTTTGCAAGTTTTCCAGTACATTCTATCATGGATATCATTTAAGGGTATTGGGATCGAGTTTATTCTTTTGCTTAAATCATGTGGTAAACATTGTTCTAGTAAATCCATATTAAGGTTTTATTTGGCAACATAAATCAGCTATCAGGGCATCCTTATTCAGGATTGATTGTGTGTTTATGATATCACATAAATGGGTGTTCAAAATCCAGTTATCCGTCCAAAATTTGATTGTTTTGCCATTACCAACTTGCCAAATTAGTCCAGATTTGAACTCATCCATAAGTTCAATCATTTTGGACCATTGCCAAGAGCAATTTCCTTTTTTCTCGTAATGAAATATGTGGATCGTTTTCAAGTATTTTTCAGTAACAACTCTAACCCAATAATTATTCGGTTCTGCTAAGATTTTCCATAGTAATTTGAGTTGTAGGGCTTTATTCATGTCTTTTGCTTTTCTCAATCCAAGACCTCCTTGATGTGTTGGTTTACATATTTTTTCTCAGCCTATAAGAGGTTTATAGATGTTGTCTTTGTTCCAAAAAAAGGATCTATTTAACTTGTCAAGTTCATTGTGTGTGTGTGCAGGTAACATAAAACTTTGCATAAGATAGTTTGGTCTTGAAGCCAGATTGGTTTTTATTAGTGTTGTTCTTCCTACTTGGGAAAGAGAGTTTGCTTTCCATTTGGATAATTGATTTTGGGTGCTAATTAAGAGGTCAACAAAGGTATTTGAGTTGACTCTACCATTAATGATAGGACAACCAAGGTATTTTTTGAGAGATATCATATTTGTGATTGTGAGAGTCCCTTGTATTGCTAATTTCTTTTGGTTGATAACCTTTTTTGTAACTTGAAAGGCCGATTTATAAAAATTTACTTTTTGTCCCGAGATTTTGCAATACTCATCAATAATATCCTTGATTTCTTTGTAGTTTTTCTGTTTAGCTTTTGAGAAGATCACAATATCATCCACAAATGCCAGAAACGGAATTCGTGTTCCTTGTTGAGTGATTCGAAATCCTAGAGGATTTCGAGGTCTTTCTGAAGCTTTTTGGAGTTTTCTAGCAATGATTTCAGATCCTAGGATAAACAAGAAAGGTGAAAGGGGGTCACCCTATCGAAGTCCTCTTGATGGTTTAAATATTTCAGTGGGGCCGTTGTTAACAAGCACCGAAAAAGATACCGTTGTAATGCATTCTCTTATCGAGTTGATAAATTTTTCATGAAATCCAAACTTTTCCATAGTTTTAATGATGAAGTTCCATTCGATTCTATAATAAGCTTTTTCCATATCTAGTTTTAGGGCAATAAAGCCTTCAGTTTCTTTTTTCGATTTAAATGAGTGAAAGATTTCATGGGCAATCAAGATATTATCTTAAATGGCTCTGTTAGCAACAAATGCACCCTGAAGAGGGTGGATTAGTTTTTCCATGGTTCCTTTAAGTCTTGTTGTTAAAATCTTTGAGATAATCTATAAATTGTAGAGCACAGACTTATGGGTCTATAGTGATTCGTAGAGTTCGGATTGTCACATTTTGGGATCAAAGAGATAAATGTGTGATTTATTTGTTTGAGCAGTTTCCCGGAAAGAAAAAAGCTTTTAACTGCTTGAATAACAGAAGGGCCTACAATGTCCCAATATTTTTGGTAGAATTCTGCTGTCATACCATCAGGCCCCGACGATTTATCCGAGCCAATGTTAAAGACAGCCTTCTTAATTTCTTCATTGGATACGTTTCTTATTAATTCTAAATTGTCCTCTGTAGAGATTTCAGACTGAATTAGTTCAAGATTTTCCTGGAATAGTCTCTGGTTCATATCCTCACTTCTGAATCTTTTAATGAAATCATTTTTGATTTCATTTCTAATGTTTTCTTCTCCAGTGATACTTGTTCCTTCTTGTGTTATGATTTCTTTTATAATTTTTCTATTTCTTCTTCCACTTGCTATTTTGTGAAAATAGCTAGCATTCGTGTCATTATATTTGATGTGTTTTACTTTAGCTCTTTGGTTCCAGTAAATTTTCTAGAAACACAGAAGTTTTCTTTTTTTTTCTAAGATTCTTATTTGTTTTTTAATGAGATCATTTGTAGGGGTGAGAACATATCTCAGTTTGGATTTCAGAGAGTTGTTTTTCTATAGTTGTAATTGTGTGAAAACATTTCCAAAGGTACTTTTATTCCAGATCTTGGCATGTTTCTTGAGTAATTTTGTTTGGATACAAGATTATACAATCTAGATCCATGATAGTTAGTTCTCCAAGCTTGTTTAGAAACGTTTCTGAAATCCTTTCTGGCCATCCATATTTTTTCAAATTTAAACGGCTGATTTTTAAAAGGTGTTGTTGAGTCAAGCTCGATAGAGATGAGACAATGATCTGAGCTGGTAAAAGCAAAGTGTTTAGTGCAAATATCAGGGTACCATTGGAGGATATGCGGATGAATAAGTACCCTATCCAGTTTTTCGTGTATGTTGTCTATTTCTGTTATGTTCTTCCGCCAGGTATAAATGTTTCCTTGAATAGGGTCTCCAATAGTTCACATTCATTTTTAAACTGTCGTAGTCTTGCAAATTTTGTCAAGGTTGGTATTAAACCACCTAATTTTTCAGAAGGGTCTATTATTTATTTAGATCTCCCATAATAATGCACGAGAGAGAAAAAAATTTTAATAAAGGAAATGAGCCCATTCCAGAACTCATTCTTTGCAGATTCATTTGGAGGGGCATAGGTTAGGATTAGCATAAGTTTTCTGTTCGTGAGTAGGTTTGTATACTTGATACTAATAAATCTTGCTTCAATTTGGTCAATTTCTAAGATTTCATTTGTAAGTTGGTAGGTTTTTCACATTACACAAATTCCCACCCGAGAAACCCAAAGTTGGGACACAGTAGAATTGATCGAAACCTGCTTTTTTCCACACTTGTTCACTTGGTACTTTGTTTGTTCTTGTTTCAAAAAGTGCAATTATTGAATTCGTTCAATTTTACAGAAGGATTCAATATCCATCCAAAAAGTTTTCTTTCTGATCCTCACGATAATTCCAGGTTGTGATCTTCATAAAAAACCAATATTAATTTTGCCCCATATCATAAGACATTTAGGGGACTTTGGAAGGGTTTTAATACATGTATAAGCAGCTCGGAATCTGGTTCTAATATTACACTTGATCTCTGTTGCTAAAACAGTTTGAATGGAAACAATAAGAGTAGAGCTCTTATTTTTCATACAAGCATCATGCAAAGACAGTTTGTTTAGAGGGGATTTGTTCGTGGAGTTTAATCTCCAAATTTGCTCATATGACTAATCTGTATCTAAAGGTAAGGGTTCATACAGACATTGTAGAAACAAACCCAAAATTACACATGAGTATCAGTTCATCACAAGAAGTCCAAGTGATAGTCTGCGAGATATTGATACAAATTTTCCAGATTTCAAAAGGCAAGAACCATACATAAGGCAAGTTCTCATCATTGTTCAAAAGGAATTTGTTCACAAAGGTAAACCTCTCGAGCCGTTTGTTCAGGTGATAGGTTTTCAGTGTTTGTTCAATTTTGGAGAAAAGATTATGTCTGGTTGTTTTGGTCTGATCGTCGGTTTCAATAGTTTGCTCTTGAGAAGTTGGTTTACCCTTTGTGTCCTGAAACACACAAAAGAAGGAGAAGCAAAGATAAGAGTTATGATAGCAACTAATATGAAGAAGGGAAGGAAAGTGAGCCTTAAAAAAGCAAGTATTCAAACCAATGTATTCAACAATGAAGACAGAATTGATAGTAGTTGAGTTGTTCAAAATTATAGTAGAGGAGGTTATATCATGTTTGTTTTCACAAAAAGACCTGCCAAGTCTAAATAAGATAGACAGAGAGCCATTCATAACCCTCCAAGAGATCTTCCTGTCAGAAGCCAAATGGTTATTATGATCCAAATTGCTCCTTTTTTCATTCCTGTCAAAATCAATATGCAGCAAATGCATAGCCCACATGTTTCGATCGAACTTGTTCAGGGAGTCAAAACTCCAGGAATGTTTGTTCAGTGTTTGTTTTTTCAGGATATGATTTCTAAGTTAACACCAATTATCATAATAACAAATCACAAAAAAGTGATAGTTAGTAGATAAACACAGGTACAGGCCAACTGAAACCCAGGTAAAGGGTAACAAAAAGAGTTAAGGTCAGAAGCATGGACAAAGGAGCACAGAAAATGACAAAAAAAAATAGATATCCAAAAACACTTCAAACCATAAAATCACCAGCACATAAGGCGAGATTCTAGGGATAAATTTTTCAATATTAAGGCGATCATTGACAAAGTCAGAAAGAGCACTGAACAACAAGAACTGAGATCTCGAAACAAAGGGGATGTTGCACCAGCAAGAACCAACATAGTCATAGTAAAGCAGATCCAACAAGTAGTCAAAGTTCAGATTAGGGTTCAAAGAATACAGATAAACAGCTTGCAGCAGATAACAACAAACCAAAAATACAGAGTAACAAGGATAAACCAAATGACTGAAAACAAAAAGAGGAAAGGAAGAGGGAAGGTCAGAGCGACTACACCTTGAGTCTCGATGCAGAAGCCACAAGGCAGAGAAGCAGAGAAGAACTATGCCTTGTCGAGAGGGTCGTCGAGTCTTCTTTCCAGATCGGTGCTGAAGATCTTGGTCTACAGTGAGCCCCCATGGACAGCTGCACCATTCCAGAGATTTCAAAGACGCCCCGCTGCCCGAATGCAAAAGGCGAGCAACTCCGAAGCCGGCGAAGATCCACCTCCGGCCAATCGCCCAGGCCCAGAACAAATGGAGCGACCTAAGATTCAGCGTTTTGGAGCTCGGATTGAACTTGGGAATCCATTCAGAAGCAAGATCTGGATGGGATCGGCCTCGAAACCTAGAGGATATGTTTCTCTTCACTTCATGATTGTTGGAGATTTGGGCATCAGAAACCAAGAGGAGAGCCCGAGAAGGAGGGTTGCGAAGGGTTTTGGAAACCGAGTTGGGAGATTTGATCTCCAAGATGCTATCAGTGGTGAAGGAGAGGTTAAGGGTTTGGATCGAGATCCAGATGTAGCTGAGAACCGGTTGTTCGTGGATAAGGGTTTGAGGAGGCAAATTATGGAGGGAGCCATGGTGGGAGGAGATCGGCGGCAGGTTATGCTTTAGGGTTTCCGAGTGAAGGTTTGGGGGGTTGAGTGGGGCAGAGCTAGAGAGCGTTTCAGTTTTCGGATTCATTTTGCAAAGTTACATAGACTGTTGCTTTAACTCGATCAATTTATTATAATAACAATTCAAAATGTATTCAGATATCTAACTTTTTTCATTCATTCCCAATAATAAGCTTCTTCATGTGTTCACGAACGCGACACTTGGCAACCAACGGCACACCTCTAGGCATAGTCAACCCCTTCCCTTCTTTCATATCCACCAATTCTTCTCCAACCCTCTCCCACTCAAAACACTGCAAAACCGAACCTAACACCAACCCAACCATCCGCACGGCCAGGGCTTCCCCCGGGCAGGCCCGCCTACCCGACCCAAACGGCATCAACTTGAACCCGACCCGATCCCCTCCCACTCCCTCAAACCTCTCGGGCCTGAACTCCCTAGGCTCGTCCCACAGCTTCGGGTCGTTGTGGACGGCCCACATGTTCACCATTAGGATGGTGCCACGTGGCACCTTGTAACCTCCCACCACGCACTCCTCCGAGGACTCGTGGGGCACTAGCAACGGCGCCACCGGGTACATCCGGAGCGTCTCGTTTATGATGGAGTGGAGGTATGGTAGGTTGTTCAAGTCGGACTCGTCGATGAGGCGGTTGTGGCCCACTTGAGCGTCGATTTCCGTTTGGGCTTTCTTGAGGATTGATGGATGGTTTAGGAGAAGTGACATGGCCCACTCCATGGTCACGGCTGACGTGTCCGTTCCCGCTATCAACAGTACCTAAACAGCGTCACAAATATATGTGGGAACTGAGATTGTTTTATTCTTAGAGGTTTAAAAAGCTAAAATCTCTAAAGGTATAATATAACATTTTTTAATAAGTTCTTAACCTATACTCTAAGTCAAAAAACTGTGTATTACAATTCTTAACTTTTGTAAAAGATGTGTATATTATTATTATTATAAGGATGTGAATTTGGTAAGAAATGACGCTTAGGTAAGACTGTGACAATACACACATACATGCAAAGATCTATGTACATCGTGTGATGTGCATGAAATATTATATGTATGTGCATGAGTTTGCACTTACACATAGTCATATATATAGTAAAAATTATATGCACATATAGGCAAAAAGTCATACACATCTTAAGGTGTGTATAAATTTTTTATTGTATGTGCATGAGTTTTAACTTATATGTATTCACATACATAATAACAAAATATATGTGCATGAATTTTTACCTATATGTGTATGAGTTTTTTCACTTAAACATAGTCATCATATAGTAAAAAATATATACACATACAAACAAAATTTCATGCACATCTTGAGATATACATGAATTTTTATATGTATGTACATGAGTTTCCACATATCAAAGTCATACACAAACAATTATAAATCCATAAACATCCCGTATTTTCACATAAACTTTTTCCTTAATACAATTCTTATGTGTGTATATTAATTAATTATTATTCAACGTCAAGTTTTTCTAGATTAACTGGGAAACATTACACCACATAATTACGAGATTACGAGTTTCAATAATTCTCACATACTTATAGCCTAGTGTTTTATATATATGGATCAAAGAAATTGACAATTTCTAACTAACGAGATCACAAGTTTAATTTGCAAATTTATTTTTTGAACGTTACAAAATGTGTACTTACCAAAAGCATGCCTTTGATGATTTCTTCAGTGTAAAACTGGGGATCTTCCTTCTGTAGCTGGAGCAAAACTTCGATCACGGTCTTACGGTCAACGGACCCGAAATCGTGACCCGGATCCGACAATCCTCGGCGATGCTGATCGACCAAATCTTGAAAGAAGGCATCCACCTTGTTGAACTTACTCCGGAAAATCCTCTCCTTCACGCGCGTGAGTCCCACGGACCTCAGCACCGGAAAGAAATCTCCGACGCTCATAACTCCGTCAACGTTCTCTCTCACAAGCAACTCTTTGAACCTCCTTCCTCCTCCGTCTCAACGCTCTCCCCGTAAACCGCTTTCCCGTTACCGTCCTCGTCATCACGTTGCTCGTCGTCTCAAAAAACGTCACTTTCATATTCACCACGCCGTCAGCCGCCGACGATGATCGGTGCACGCGGCGGAGCATTGACTTGAGGGAAATCGAAACAATTTAGATAATCTGATATTCCGGTTAACCGGAACTTTATATATGAGTTAAACTAGTTAACCGCATTTTTGTTTTATTAACCACAGAATGTGTAAAAAAGAAATACCATGTAACGTGGCTATAATTATTGATCGATTAACCTAATTCGTGATCGTTTGTTATCAGATGAATGGTATGTACAAAATTAATTACGATTTTAGTTAATAACCACGTTCATATCCTGACAAGCCAAAACATATTTATTTGGAGATCAAATCCGATCCTCTACCCCTTTATGTGCACTCTTTTATTCTCTTTTTAGGTTGAACTTATTTATTTTATATCTTAAATATAAATTTAAATTCTCATAAATTCTAAAATAAAAACCATATACTCTAAACTTTAAAACTTAAAACTATATCCTAAAATTCTAAATTTTAATTATTACCCTAATTAAGATTTAAAATATAAAATAAGTAAAGAAAACTTAGAGGAATCGTAAAAGAAGAGTGCACAATTAGGAAGTAGAGAATTAGGGTGCACAATTAGTCCGTGACTGAAAAAAGGTAAATTTTTTTAAAAATTAGTTAAACAAGTAACTAAAAAATATTATGATTACTTCAAAAACTAAAAAAAATGATTGTCATAAACACATAGAAAAAACGTATTATTATAAGTCACGGACTAAAACGATACGATATAAATAAATTACATAAAAAATACCTTAATCTCGTCGGCACGGATTTGGGAGAGCAACTTAATGCGGTAAAGGGAGAGGAGTTCGGTGGTGGCGATGCGGCGGAGACTGCGCCAGAGGTCGCCATAGGGGCCCACAGGATGTTGGTGAAGTGGTAACCGAAGAGGTCGCGGCGAGGATCCTTGGGCGGTTGGCAAAGATGACGTCGTTTTTGGAGAGGCACTCCTCGGCGGCAGAGGGGGAGGAGACGAGGAGGAGTTTGCGGGCCCCGAGGCGGAGGAGGAGGACGGGGCCGTGGCGGTCGGAGAGGGCGGCTAGGGTGCGGTGGAAGGGGACTTTGAAGAGGTGGAGGTGACCCACAATTGGGATACAAGGGAAGGGAGTTGGCGGGAGTTTTTGGAGTCCATGGAGGATGTGTTTTGTGAGGATGTATAGGATTATTAACCCTAAAATGGACAAGATTAGTTCCTCCATCGTGGATTAATTAATCACTTGCTTAATTCGAATTCTTTGTTTATTGAAGATGTTATGTTATATAACACAATTGAAGTTCGTGTCTGATAAAATACGCGACTTTGGGACCAAATGAAGTTTCTCATGAAGCTTGAATGGACGAAGAGTCAAAGTTTTAGATCGTATTATTTTAATTTGTTGGTCGTTGTTTTTGTTTTTGCTTTATACTTTTGTTTGTGTTAGGATGAGCATCAATAGGTCGGACGGATTTTTGGACCGGATCGGACCTATTCGGTTTGGATCGGATCGGATCGAATGATAACCAGTCTGGTCTTCGATTTGAGAATTATGAAATTTCGGCTCCGGTCGGTCCGATTCTTTTAAAAATTAATTTTTTTAATAAAATATTTATATAATTTAAATTATATATATATTACAAA
>WOAB01000773.1:0-109974 GCA_027886185.1 Rheum nobile
ATGGAGTCTGAGTCATTGCTTTAGACAAAGCAAAGGAAGCTGAATGGCTTCAAAATCTTTTGGAAGATATCCCGATGTGGGAAAAAACCAGTGCCATCAATAATATACACTACTGTGATAGTCAATCGGCTATAGCTCGGGCACTGAGTCGTTTGTACAATGGTAAGTCACATCATATACGAAGACGACATAAAACCATTAGACAACTACTCTCGCATGGTATAATCTCAATAGATTATATCAAGTCGGCTGACAACCTAGCGGATCCGTTTACTAAAGGTTTGTCACGAGATCAAGTTGTTAAATCATCAAGAGGAATGGGTTTAAAGCCTATGACTAAAGAGGATGCTTGATGGCGAACCCTACCTACGTGACTGGAGATCCCAAGAAGTAGTTCAAAGGAAAAACTAAATCAGGCTGAATCAAGATGAGCACTGGAGACTAAAGTCTCCTCCCAGTTCCTAGGATGATGAACAGTGTTACCTGTATGAGTTGAGGTTAAGCTTGGCTTTTAATGATTCCATAGCTTTGAAATAAAAGTGGGTATGACAGATACTCTTCATGGATATCACCTTATGAGTGTGAAGGGCCGTTTCTAGGAGAATTAAGAAATGCTAAATTCTCCAAGTTCACTCATGAATAACCAGTGAGTGTTCAAGGCCAAAATGAACACACAAGAGAACCTAGTTCTGTGAGAAGATGAAACTGTGTGATAGTTATTGTCTCGGTTTACATCAAAGCCCGGGTGGTTCAAGACATCATGCTCACTACCTGGTCGAGTAAATCCGATAGCTAGTCACTATGGGTGGTTCAAGGCTGAAACATGCTACCAGCCCAGATGCAGTGATTTTCGACTGTACTCTCAAAAGTCTTTCTCTTTTTAACCAATGTTTAGAATCATTTCTATTCATGTGGGGGATTGTTGGAACTCATTTTATATGTGGCGCCGGGCACTTTTCCGGGCACAATTCCGGTGGGCTCGGCCATTGTCAACACCGGAAAGTGGAAGCATTGGCTTCCTCTACGCGAGCACATTCTCGTAATGTACTCATACGACGAAAATGATTTTCGTTTGAATGAGAAATGGAGGCCCAAAGTAGCTTGCATGAAGTGCAAAACTTGGGAAATGTGGGGATAAACTCTTGTCCCACATTGGAAAATTGGAGGTAGGAATACCACCATATATAGGAGAAATGGACTTAAGGTTGTGGCCTTGGGTCATTATCCATTTTCAATGGGGAGAGGACCTAGCCATCAAGCCCACACACGCGCCGAGTCGAGTCGGGCCGGGCTTGGGCTTGTCACCTATCTTTTTGGGCCAAACCGGAAGCCCATTAGTGGGCCTTGATCTGGTACATGGAGAGATATGGGCTGCATACCAAATCTTTCGTCATTAATACCAGCGATCTGTAACGTCCTCCTCTATGAATGCTGGAGATCTGTAACGGTCTTGTGCAGATCTGTAACGTTATTCTGAAGATGTGTAACGTTATCTTCCTCCGAAGCTCCTTATAAGGAGTCGTTAGCTTCTCATTCGAACACAGAAAACACACCAGCAATCTCCACTTCCTCCTCTCTGTTTTACCCGAAAAAAATCGAGTCTGAGAGTACTCCACATAATTGGTTCGTAGCCTTCGGGATTTTTTGGTTGCGCAAATCCGGAGTCGTCAAGCAGTTGTATCCTGGGATTCGGAACGCCATCAAACCATCGCAATACGGGGCATTTTCAGAATTAAGGAGAGAGATCTCGTTCTCGACTCCTGCGTAATTCAGTTCGGTATAATTTCGTTTAATTCTTGTGCGTTTTATTCTTGCAGCTTACATTTCGAAATTGCGTTCCTACACAAGTAACATTCAAAACTAATGCATACAAGTAACATTCATCTATGTCTTTCATTTTTCTTCCTTCGGGTCAGTTCAATTCGCCCTCTTGTCTTACCTAGTTAGACACCATAGACTAAAATTAATTATACGTTCAACAAATCATAATAAACATATCTTGATCTCGTCAGTGCGGATAGGGGAAACTAGGTATGACTTCGTTGTTATCACTTATATGCAGGCTTATATAGCTAGCTTATAGTAAGTTATGTGCAAAATTAACACTCGATCATATAGACTTATGTAATTTATAGTAGTTTATGTGTAAAAATAAACATTTATTGATGTGTTTGATAAAAATAGCTTATATAAATTTATCAGAGCTTTAAATTGTTCAAAAAAATCAAGTCCAGCTTCAACTACCATAAGTTCCACCTAAGCTCGTATATACTTGAATTTACCGAGACTACTTACGAATACGACATCACCAACATCATATGGGATCCCTAAACCCAACTTCTCTGCCTTTATTTATTTATTCTGTAACTAGTAGACCTAGGCATCGTCAAGCCCGGGCTTCACCTGTAAATTTTGTCCCTTTATCCGGACCCGGAGTGAGCCTGAGAATAGGGCTTGGACAAATGTCCAAGCCCATCCGCATTCACATCTTATAATTCATGTCCATAATTAAAAAAATATCAATTTTTATAAGTCTAAATAGTGTTTCTACCTTACAATAAAAATATTAAATATTCAATATTAAAGTCTATACATATGTGAAAACGAGGATGGAGTGGAGTTTGTATCCATAAAAGTTTAGCTTTTATATTACTTAGTTTAAGTTTTTTATTTTATTTTTTTAGGAATTAATAATGTATATATTATATATAATAATATTATATAAATATAAATAATATTTATATATTATATACGGATCGGGCTTACTGGCCCTACAGGGCTTGACCCCTTGTCCATACCCGGTACTCGGTCGGGTATTTTCGGCCCTTTAGGGCTTACGAGCTTGTCCATACCCTCCCGTTTACACGGACGGGCGGGCCAGCCTGCGTTTGCCCAGGTACAGTAACTAGATATAGGAAGAATGGCATTTTTTTTAAAAATGATATATTTTATAAGGTATTTGGTCTTTTACACCTTTAAAACGGATAAACTAACATAAGCTCGTGGGTGGCTCGTTGTTAACGGAAAGCCATTTATGGGTGGTTTAAGATAATTATCGATATTACATGTGATTTCGTGCAAATTAGCCATATAATGGATGATTTAGCACAAAAACCGCAAAAATATAGGGTATTCAATAATAACAAATTGAACAGTTATGGTTTACCATACATATAGAAATAGCCTAGACGTACCATTTTTTGTTACAACAAAACCTATATAACGAAACCGGATAACAGTCAAGCTGTCAACCAGTAATTAACGATACAGAGTATGGTTTACCATAGATATAGAAATAGCCTAGACCATGATAAGCAACTCGATCATTTATTACAATAACAATTCAAAATGTATTCAGATATCTAATTAACTTTTGTCATTCATTCCCAATAATAAGCTTCTTCATGTGTTCACGAATGCGACACTTGGCAACCAACGGCACACCTCTAGGCATAGTCAACCCCTTCCCTTCTTTCATATCCACCGACTCTTCTCCAACCCTCTCCCACTCAAACACTGCAAAACAGAACCTAACACCAACCCAACCATCCGCACGGCCAGTGCTTCCCCCGGGCAGGCCCGCCTACCCGACCCAAACGGCATCAACTTGAACCCGACCCGATCCCCTCCCACTCCCTCAAACCTCTCGGGCCTGAACTCCCTAGGCTCGTCCCACAGCTTCGGGTCGTTGTGGACGGCCCACATGTTCACCATTAGGATGGTGCCACGTGGCACCTTGTAACCTCCCACCACGCACTCCTCCGAGGACTCGTGGGGCACTAGCAACGGCGCCACTGGGTACATCCGGAGCGTCTCGTTTATGATGGAGTGGAGGTATGGTAGGTTGTTCAAGTCGGACTCGTCGATGAGGCGGTTGTGGCCCACTTGAGCGTCGATTCCGTTTGGGCTTTCTTGAGGATTGATGGATGGTTTAGGAGAAGTGACATGGCCTACTCCATGGTCATGGCTGACGTGTCCGTTTCCGCTATCAACAGTACCTAAACAGCGTCACAAATATACGTGGGAACTGAGATTGTTTTATTCTTAGAGGTTTAAAAAGCTAAATCTCTAAAGGTATAATAACATTTTTATAATAAGTTCTTAACCTATACTCTAAGTCAAAACTGTGTATTACAATTCTTAACTTTTTGTAAAAGATGTGTATATTATTATTATTATAAGGATGCGAATTTGGTAAGAAATAATGCTTAGGTGAGACTGTGACAATACACACATACAGGTAAAGATCTACGCACATCGTGTGATGTGCATGAAATATTATATGTATGTGCATGAGTTTTCAATTACACATAGTCATATATATAGTAAAAATTATATGCACATATAGGCAAAAAGTCATACACATCTTAAGGTGTTATAAATTTTTGATTGTATGTGCATGAGTTTTAACTTATATGTATTCACATACATAATAACAAAATATACGAAACTCGCCCCCCTTCGATTAAGTTCTAGATCCGCCACTGTTATATGGTGACACTCAGTGGCAGATCCAGGAATATTTGTTCGAATAGGGGTCACAAAATCGTTTATGAAAAAATATATAATATTGTTTAGCATTAATCACGTTACTATTTGTATAATTTTTTTTTACACTTATATACTAGGTGGATTATTATGTTTTGAAAAAATGTTTTTAACTAATTTATAATTTTGAAAATAATTTTGGACAAATAGTAAGGAGAACTACCTAAAAAATGTTAGTATCAATATATTGTGAGAATTTTAAATAAGATTAATTCAATTACCTTACAAATTTTTAACTTATTTCATAATCATTGTGGACAAACAATAGAAATACAAACATTTGTATAAAAGAGAAAAAAAAAGACATAAATTATTATTTATCTATAAAAAAAATATAAAATATGAGAGATGGGAGACTTGAATCTCAACCTTTGGGTTAAACTCTTATTCCATAATTAATTGAGCTAATAGTTCTTTTTATTTGCATACACAAGACATTAATATTTTTATTTTATTTTTTAATATATGACTTAATTAAGGAAAAGGGAGTCACCCAATCCCTGAATCCGCCTCTGGTGACACTCAAAAGAAGTATGATCGAGCTTTTTTATTTGCAGAAAGAACTCAACTTTGAATTGTGTACAAGAATTTCGAAGAGATCATCAATTTGTAAGCTAGCAAGAAATTTCAAACTATTATTGGTGGATTCAACATGAGACTTTTAGCTCTCTTTTTTGGTTCAAGAAATCTATCAAAAAATTTTATTTATTAATGAGATTCAATAGAGTCTCATCAAATCTATTAAAAATTATAATTATATTATTTTATAATATTATTAATATATCTTTTATATTAAAATATTATATATTTTTATATTATATTATTAAAATTAAATTAAATAAATATATTTTAATTTAAGAGTTTTATTATATTATTAAAATTAAGGAAAATGAACGACAAAAGTAAATAACCGAATTTATCGAAAGCACATACATATTAAAAACAACAAAGGATGGATGCATATATTGAAAACTACCAAATATATCCAAAATAGGTGTCTATGGATAGAGAAAAATGAAATTAGAATAATGGTATTTTTTAAAAAAATTACCGATTTTAGCGCGCGACGCGTGGCGTGCTGTGACGCGTTTGGAAATGCGTCCAAAACGACGTCGTTTTGGGTCTAGGCAAATTTTTTGGTTTCCAAACAGCCCTATCGTTAGAGATTCTCTCGGGCCGTCCTACAAAACTCATTTTTTTTGGCCTCTCCTGCCCGTCCCTAACTCAAAACCCTTTATTTTAAATCCAAAAAATCATGAGCCCCATGCCCGTCCCACCGGTAAAGATACTCTAATAATTATAAGATTCAATAATTTATATTACTGATCACATATGAAAATATATTCAGGTTAACAAAAAACGGAAATTGATCATAGATAAAATTTATCTTCTTAGATGACATATATTGACGATAATTTAATTGGTCACCAAATAAACGATGAGAACAACGCTCAAAACTATCGCGTACGTAGAAATGAAAAGGTTTTAAATATTTGTAGAATTTACGAAAAACCGAGGTATCCACAAACAATTTCCCTTAATAACAATCCTAAAATTTCTGGATTAAGTGCTCGTTTGGTTAAGAGAGAAAATACAATTCTCTGAAATTTACTTCAAGTAAGTTTCTGAAATTTACAATTTCTAGAAATTAAGAAATTACTAGTGCTATTCACGGTAGTTTGAAACTCATATATCTATAATATTATTAAATCACTTTAATAGCTATAAAATATGAAACATTACTTTGATTAACAACATTATGATTAATTTTTCATATTTCACTTGCATGAACTCTTTCTCTTTTAAACTGAACTTCAAAACATTCAAATGATTAAGATTCAATAAACATAATTATTGACAAAATGGTGAAGAAAATATTAAAAAATATATATATAGAAACATGGATGGAGAACAATGATAGAATTTATCAAGTCTCCTAATTGAGTTGAATATAATGATGCAAAGACACATATGTATAGGACGGCATAAGAAAATATAAAAAAGAAAAAATACAGGAAACAAGCCGGAGACAATGATAGAATAGATCGAGCCTCCTAATGGAGTTGAACATAATGATGCAAAGACACACATAGTATAGGATGACATAAGAAGAAACAAAACAGTTTTCATATTGATAATCATTTAATTAAGATCTTAATCATATAGCATTTAGTAAGTATGTATTACAAATCAGGGCGATTTATTCTTCTATCCAATAGCCATAAAAGTGAATAAATCAAAATAAGAAAACAAATCATATATGAAATAAATTATATCTAGTTGAAAACAAATTAGGAATCAATTTTAGAAATAAAGCACATAATTACATAAGATTTGTTTATAACTGATAAATATCACTAGTGATCTCGAATTTTTTTTCCGAAACTTATTCTGAATGTACGCTTAGAATGAAACTTATTACGAGAATAGGCTGACTGAGGGAAGATTGGGGTAAGTCGCTTTCCATACAAACGACTCACCTAAGAAAGACGCATTACGAAACTACAACCTACCCGAAACACAATGTGTTATTTTTAAAAAAAAGGAAGAGTTGTTGGATTGATCACGACTTTAGTTATTTTAGTATTTGCTGTCTAATGTCAAAAAAATCCAAATTATGAATAGCTGCACTGTGCAACGACTCACAGTAGTACAAAACCTACAACGAATATATAGAGAGTAGATTAGACTTGCGCATGAAGAAGAGCCGTGTTGCTTGGATAAAGGAAAAGAGAGTCGTTGTACCTTCTCTTGTTCTTGCTCCCAATCAACAGAGCCAAGTAGAACAAAACCTGAAGAAGAAACCCCAAGCCACCGTGATCGAGAGGCAGCTCCACTTGCTCAGATCCGTCACCCCCTGTTGCGCCAGAATATCGTCATGTGTAGGGATTTTAGATGCGTAAAGCGGAATTTCAGGAAACGATTTCCTAACATCTAACCAAGGATCTCATGCATAAAAAGTAGATCATAGATAGAAGAATCAAATACCTCTTGATGCGTGTTTCAATCTGCTGGAATGGAGAGAATAGAGCCTCACGTGTGACTCCTCTATTTAGTCCACCCGAGCTTGGATCTGGATCGCCTAGGACTCGGTTGCTAGAGCGAGGATCGAAGGTGAACGAAGAGAGCTCCAGGGAGAAGGAGGCAACCGTATTTCTTGGTGTAAATTAGGGTTACGGGCTTTTCCTAAAAGCCCTCCTTTTATATTGCCATGTGTAGATATCTTATTTCCTAAATAAGTATTTCTTTTATTATTAATAATACTTTATTATTAACAAGTCTTATCTCCCAAGTTATATCATATATAACTTTATATCATATACCTTATATAATATGTCCCCCATTAAATTGATCCAGTCCAAACTCTAAGGGTGTGACCTCGTAGGATCCGGTAATAATAGCAATAGACTTTATGACATACTTTATAACATATAGTCTATAAATCATAGTTGGCTTCTAGCAAAGCACTATGACTACCTAAAATCACCAGATTAAATATCTCCATAAATGGTCTCACTTCATAATCAGTAATTTCACCTTTGATTAAAGGACACAATTTCTTCAATCTCCCACTTGTCCTTAAAACAAGTGTGCAATGTTAAAATTCCTTTTGTCACTTAGTGTCTTATCTGACTATATGATGAAACTCGTCTTTACCGTCAAATATGTTTCTTGAACTCTTGAGATCAAACTGTCAGTACGGATGATTACTAATAATCCATCCGAGCATGGCCATGCGTTTTCACAGTTCTCACTCTTCAAGTGGCCGAGACACCAATCCTTTCCAAATGTATCATGGTATACACGGAATAGGAGGACATATTCAATCTTGTAAGACTACAGCTCCCACTCAACTTTTGGCAATCTCAATCACTGCCTTTATAACTGCTTGTTACGGTCAGCGTTTGACAGCGTCAAAGACATACCAGCAGTCAAATGATAACTATATCATACTCATGTCTAAGGAACTCACTAATCATGAATAATCCTAGAACTCCGCAGTAAAGTCCCGAGAAGTCCTAAGATCGGTCTGTCCGGTGTATCAGTATACACATCTATGTAATCGATTAGACATCTCCATGTCCCTATAACACATGAAACCCGGTGTTATCAATCAATCTCACATATGGTCTTTTGATCAAGTCATTTGTATCCAAGTTAACAACTTAGACCATTGTAATATCCCCCATTTTGGTAAGGAAATTTTTGGTATTTTTTCAGCTTTTCTCGTATAAGATATTATTGCAAAATAATTGTATAAGATATTGTTGCAAAATAATTATATAAGATATTGTTGTAAAATATTTATATAAGATATTCGTGTAAGATAATTGTGGACTCTCAGGTGGCGCCAGTACCAGCATCGTTAAGGTGGGTGGGTGGCTTGGTAGTTGTGTTAGCTTGGCCTGGAGTGTCACAAATATATGCAGGATAATTATATAAAGTATTTGTGCAAGATAATTATATAAGATATTTGTGCAAGTATTTATATAAGATATTTGTGCAAGATAATTGTACGAGATAATTGCTTGAGACGTTTGTGCTAGATGATGGCACGAATATATTTAACCCGGGGTTAAGATTATTTGATCTCTTGGTAAGATAGGACAAAACGGGCAAAAGGGTGGTTTTTGGCCGTGACCGCACCCTGCCGCACCCGCGGCGAGGGCCAATTCTGGAGTCGGTAGCAGCATCGGTCACCGCACCCCACCGCACCCTGCCGCACCCGCGGCGAGCGTTGACGACAGGGGTCGTCGTCTTCGCGTTGATTTTTCTGAAATTCTATCCTTTTGGCCACTTGCTCCACTTGGCTCTTTGCCTTGTCCCCTTGCTCCCGCTTGTCCCCTAGCTTGTCCCCTTGGTGGTGGCTCGAATCGGGGCTATAAAAGGAGGTGAAACCCGAAGTGAACTCTCCTTCTTCCTCCTCTGTTTTTCTGGTTTTTCACCATTGTTGAGCAGCTTGTGAGCTTCGTTTGTGTGAGATTCGAGATCCCTTTGAGTGTTAGAAGGAGCTCGTGAGTGTTGTGTGAAGCTTTAAGGTGTTGGGAGATCGAACCATAGACAAATCGAAGCAAACAAATCGGTTTTGGGGTAAGAAATTCTCCATGGCTGTCGAGCTTCCCCTTCGCCACTGTCTGTCCACCGCACCCAGCGGCAAGGCCCACCGCACCCGTGGCGAGGCTTGTCCGAAGGTGTGTTCTTGGAGTTTTGGCTTGGGACTTGGCTCGATTCCTTTGGTTCTTTTCCTATTCTTTTAGATTCATATATAAGTGTATTGAATCTAACTTAGGGTCTTGTTATGGGCCATTTCTTAGGGATTTAATATCCAAGATCTGTTCCAGTTTCAGATCCAGAAACTAGACGTTGCTAGGCTTGGTTCGAACTTGTCGGATCTAAGGCAAGTGGCGGTTCTCTCTTGTCATCATTCCATACTTTCATTAATTATCAATTGTTTTATTGTTAATTAATTTGGGATGATTCTGAAGTATGTTGGAAACAGTTTTGATAACGTTATGTGATTAAAAACTGATATTATACTAGGTTGTATATTTTGCTAGAACCGACGCTAGTATATTGTAGATTTTGTGCAGGTGAAGACCTTAAGGGACTTTGATGTGTTTTATTGTGTGTGTGTTTAGATTATTAAATCTAGGATGTTTGCCAGGTGGGCATAAATAGATAGTTGTGCAGGAAGAGCCGTGATGGTTCTATGAGATGTGGTTGTGTGTTTATCTGTTTAGTCAGAACGAGTATTCGTAGGGACAATGGATGAGAGGTCATGTCGTCTCTTTATAATAAATTTGTAAGTCATTGACTAACTTCTATACTCGAGTGGAGTAAGAAGTGGTGCACTCTGCAGGTGTCACAACCCGGTTCGATATGTGTTTCGCGAGTGGCGGGACATGTATGTAAAAGCTTGTAACGTGATGTGTGTGTGATGACATTTAATAAGATACGTGCAATGAATAACGCACATAATTAAAATGCCTTGACCATAATATAAAGTGCGGTGTGAGTAAGCACTTATTTAAAATGTTTGGCGAGTAGTGCAGCTAGGAAAAACTCGTCTTAGTTATAGATCGCTCGTATGCGATACTTGTGTGATGTGGTTATGTGTGTTTGTTTGAGTTTTCCAACATTTGTCATCATATTTCCATATAGGCTCAATTTCTTTGGAGTCTCTCTTTTATTCGATTGTTGTGAGACTTGGTCTCCAGAATCTTTATCATGCCTGTTGTTGTTTTTCTAGTAGAGTATGGTGGTTGACTAGCGTACTCGGCTTTTATTCGAGGGACGATGAGTTTAACCTAATATGTCTACTTAGAACCTTCTGCTTTGTACCCTTGCACGGTCTTTCATTAGACTGACCCACGAACTTTGTTCTCCGCATGTGGGCTGGTGTCATCCGTTTGATTCGGCACATCAGGTACAGTTGCAGGATCGAAGAGGCCAGAACGACTATGAGGATGGACGGTGCTTTGTTTTTCGACAATTGTTTTGTCGTTGTATTTATAAAGACTTCCGCTGTGTTATATTTATTTGTAAAAGACTTCCGCTGTTGTATTTCTGATTTATTGGGTCGTTTTAGGAATTGTGTTGACATTCCGCGACCATGTGGTTTAATAAAGTTAGATTTTAGTATTGTAACTGTGTTTTAAGACAGTGATGTCGTTTGGAAAAGTCTGGGGTGACTTCGGGGTTTACGTCCGGAGTCATCGGCAATAATACCCTTCAATTTGGGTTTAATATTTTGGGGTGTTACAATTTGGTATCAGAGCCGAAAGTTTTTAAAAACGGGTTTGGGATTTCATGGACCATTTACTCGTTTTGTTTGAAAAAAATTTCAAACGACTCTTGTGAACTCACGGGCGGCACCAGTACCGGCACCGGCACCGTTGGGTGGCTGGGGTAGCTTGGCCTGGTGATGTTACAGGTCCGGTTTGAAATATTTTCATTCGTTGAAATATTTTCACTCGTTTGAAATATTTGCGAAGGCTCTGAACTTTCAAAGTAAAAAAGTTACACCGTTCATAGTCGTGCCTCTTCTCTTAAGTCTGTTATGGCGAACCTCTAGTTAGATTTGAGTTCTTAGTTTCCTTGTTATGCTTTGAGGTTATAGGACCTTTGGTTAAAGTTTTTGAGGTTATTAAGGATGGTAAGTTTGTTGTTGAGGTAGGTTCCTCTTTGGCTTGTTGCAAGTTTCGGGGTCGAAACTTTTCTTAAGGGGTAGTAATGTAATATCCCCCATTTTTGGTAAGGAAATTTTTGGTATTTTTTCAGCTTTTCTCGTATAAGATATTGTTGCAAAATAATTGTATAAGATATTGTTGCAAAATAATTATATAAGATATTGTTGTAAAATATTTATATAAGATATTCGTGTAAGATAATTGTGGACTCTCAGGCGGCGCCAGTACCGGCACCGGCATCGTTAAGGTGGGTGGGTGGCTTGGTAGCTGTGTTAGCTTGGCCTGGAGTGTCACAAATATATGCAGGATAATTATATAAAGTATTTGTGCAAGATAATTATATAAGATATTTGTGCAAAGTATTTATATAAGATATTTGTGCAAGATAATTGTACGAGATAATTGCTTGAGACGTTTGTGCTAGATGATGGCACGAATATATTTAACCCGGGGTTAAGATTATTTGATCTCTTGGTAAGATAGGACAAAACGGGCAAAAGGGTGGTTTTTGGCCGTGACCGCACCCTGCCGCACCCGCGGTGAGGGCCAATTTCTGGAGTCGGTAGCAGCGTCGGTCACCGCACCCCACCGCACCCTGCCGCACCCGCGGCGAGCGTTGACGACAGGGGTCGTCGTCTTCGCGTTGATTTTTCTGAAATTCTATCATTTTGGCCACTTGGCCACTTGCTCCACCTGGCTCTTTGCCTTGTCCCCTTGCTCCCGGCTTGTCCCCTAGCTTGTCCCCTTGGTGGTGGCTCGAATCGGGGCTATAAAAGGAGGTGAAACCCGAAGTGAACTCTCCTTCTTCTTCCTCTTCTGTTTTTCTGGTTTTTCACCATTGTTGAGCAGCTTGTGAGCTTTGTTTGTGTGAGATTCGAGCTCCTATTGAGTGTTAGAAGGAGCTCGTGAGTGTTGTGTGAAGCTTTAAGGTGTTGGGAGATCGAACCATAGACAAATCGAAGCAAAAAATCGGTTTTGGGGTAAGAAATTCTCCATGGCTGTCGAGCTTCCCCTTCGCCACTGTCTGTCCACCGCACCCAACGGCAAGGCCCACCGCACCCGCGGCGAGGCTTGTCCGAAGGTGTGTTCTTGGAGTTTTGGCTTGGGACTTGGCTCGATTCCTTTGATTCTTTTCCTATTCTTTTAGATTCATATATAAGTGTATTGAATCTAACTTAGGGTCTTGTTATGGGCCATTTCTTAGGGATTTAATATCCAAGATCTGCTCCAGTTTCAGATCCAGGAACTAGACGTTGCTAGGCTTGGTTCGAACTTGTCGGATCTAAGGCAAGTGGCGGTTCTCTCTTGTTCATCATTCCATACTTTCATTAATTATCAATTGTTTTTGTTGTTAATTAATTTGGGATGATTCTGAAGTATGTTGGAAACAGTTTTGATAACGTTATGTGATTAAAACTGATATTGTACTAGGTTGTATATTTTGCTAGAACCGACGCTAGTATATTGTAGATTTTGTGCAGGTGAAGACCTTAAGGGACTTTGATGTGTTTTATTGTGTGTGTGTTTAGATTATTAAATCTAGGATGTTTGCCAGGTGGGCATAAATAGATAGTTGTGCAGGAAGAGCCGTGATGGTTCTGTGAGATGTGGTTGTGTGTTTATCTGTTTAGTCAGAACGAGTATTCGTAGGGACAATGGATGAGAGGTCCTGTCGTCTCTTTATAATAAATTTGTAAGTCATTGACTAACTTCTATACTCGAGTGGAGTAAGAAGTGGTGCACTCTGCAGGTGTCACAACCCGGTTCGATATGTGTTTCGCGAGTGGCGGGACATGTATGTAAAAGCTTGTAACGTGATGTGTGTGTGATGACATTTAATAAGATACATGCAATGAATAACACACATAATTAAAATGCCTTGACCATAATATAAAGTGCGGTATGAGTAAGCACTTATTTAAAATGTTTGGCGAGTAGTGCAGCTAGGCGCTAGTGTAGCTAGGAAAAACTCGTCTTAGTTGTAGATCGCTCGTATGCGATACTTGTGTGATATGGTTATGTGTGTTTGTTTGAGTTTTCCAACATTTGTCATCATATTTCCGTATAGGCTCAATTTCTTTGAAGTCTCTCTTTTATTCGATTGATGTGAGACTTGGTCTCCAGAATCTTTATCATGCATGTTGTTGTTTTTCTAGTAGAGTATGGTGGTTGACTAGCGTACTCGGTTTTTATTCGAGGGACGATGAGTTTAACCTAATATGTCTACTTAGAACCTTCTGCTTTGTACCCTTGCACTGTCTTTCATTAGACTGACCCACGAACTTTGTTCTCCGCATGTGGGCTGGTGTCATCCGTTTGATTCGGCACATCAGGTACAGTTGCAGGATTGAAGAGGCCAGAATGACTATGAGGATGGACGGTTTTTGTTTTTCGACAATTGTTTTGTCGTTGTATTTATAAAGACTTCCGCTGTGTTATATTTATTTGTAAAAGACTTCCGCTGTTGCATTTCTGATTTATTGGGTCGTTTTAGGAATTGTGTTGACATTCCGCGACCATGTGGTTTAATAAAAGTTATTATTTAGTATTGTAACTGTGTTTAAGACAGTGATGTCGTTTGGAAAAGCCTGGGGTGACTTCGGGGTTTACGTCCGGAGTCATCGGCAGTAATACCCTTCAAATTGGGTTTAATATTTTGGGGGTGTTACAACCATGGACTTCTAACAATTTTATAATTTCAGTTCACTTAATGGGGTTTCATTCACCAAAACAGTTTTGATGAGCATATTTGATAACTATTAAATTATTTGGATACTTTATCTAATCCCAAGCAATGATTAAATAATAATATGAAACTCATATATAAGTCAAGCATAAATGTTTGTAATAATAAACAAGGTTTATCATAAAACAAACAATGTCTCAAAAGAACTCTCTAGTGTGTTTGAGTCCTTTGGCCCTAGTATGACTATCATACTTGGGCCTAGACATGGTCTTGGTCAAAAGGATCTGCAATGTTATCGTTTGTGTGCACTTTGCACATCCTCACATCTCCACTATCAACATAGTGTTTGATCATGTGGTACTTCCGTAGAACATGTCTGGATTTGGAACTCTTTCAACTGATGGCTCCTTCATTCAGAATGAAGACATATCCAGAATGAGATTCAAAATCATTTATGTCTGTCTGAAAACTTGCATCAATATAGCCATTGACGACCAGCTCGTTATCACCTCCAAATATCAAGAGATCATCCCTAGTCCTTCGTAAGTACTCCAGGATGTTCTTGGTTGCACACTAATGTGCATCACCCGGTTTGATTGGTATCTTCTACACATACTCAAAGCATATGCAACATCTGGGTGAGTACAAGTCATTGCATACATGATGGATCCTATGGCTGAGGCATAGAGAATCTTGCTCATCCTTTCAGCCTCACCAGGTGTCTCAGAACACTGGCTCTTGCTGAGATATAAGTCATGCTGCATAGGCAGAACCCTTTCTTAGAGTTCATCATATTGAATCTATCAAGGACCTTATCTACATAAGTTCCTTGACTTAGACCAATGTCTCTTAGATCTATCTCTATAGATCTTAATGCCTAGTATGTATTCAGCCTCTCCCAAGTCCTTTATTGAGAAATACTTCTTAAGCCACTCCTTAACTGTCTCCAGCATAGTAATGTCATTCCCAATGAGTAGTATGTCATCCACATACAGAACTAGGAAGGCCATTTTGCTCCCACTAAACTTTTTGTCGACACAGGGCTCTTCTTCGCATCTGATGAAATCAAACTTTTTGACCACTTCATCAAAACGAAGATTCCAACTCCTGGATGCTTGCTTAAGTCCATAGATGGACTTCTTAAGCTTGTATATTCTCCTAGGATTTGCCAAATCTTATAATCATAATAAGCGGCAATCGCTAGGAGTATCCTAATGGACCTGATCATAATGACCGTGCAAACATTTCATCATAGTCAGTACCATGAACCTGTCTAAATCCTTTGGCAACTAGTCTTGTCTTATAGACAGAAACATTTCCATCCTTGTCAGTCTTGATCTCAAAGACCCATTTGCATCCAATAGGTTTTACCCCATCATGCAAATCTATCAAGTCCCATACTTGATTCTCAGACATGGATTCCATTTCGGATTTCATGGCTACCAGCCATTTCTCGGAGTCGGGGTCCGCCATCATTTGCTTATAGGTCGCAGACTCACCGTTATCTAAAAGTAGAACGTCAATGCTAGCAGTCAAGACGTAATCCTCATAACGTCTACGCTACTGCCTTAGCTTGTCTGGTCTCCAAAGTGGTCCAACAATAGGAGAGACTTCAGCTGCTGGGTTGACCACATCTGTATGCGGGACCTCAGGTGCTTCATCAACTTGAAGAATTACATCTTGAATCTGGGCGGTTTTCCTTTGAGAAGGTATGCCTCCAAAGTCAAGTTCCTCAGTGACATCATCTATGTCCTCGTGTTGTTGAGTTTGTTGCTCAGCTTGAATCTCATCAAGCTGAACATTTCTCCCACTTGGCTTCTTGGAAAATAAATCCTTTTCCAAAAAGACACTATCCCGAGCAACAAACAATTTATTCTCAGCGGAATTGTAGAATTAATATCCCCTTGTTTCCTTGGGATAACCTATAAAGAAGCATTTGTCTGATTTGGGTACTAGCTTATCAGGTAGTAAACGCTTTACATAAGCCTTACATCCCCAGACCTTCAGAAGTGACAAGCTAGGAACTTTTCCATACCATATCTCATATGGTGTCTTGTCAACTGATCGTGACGGAGTTCTGTTTAGTGTGAACGCATTAGTGGTGAGGGCATATCCCCAAAAGGATATAGGAAGATCAACGTTATAATTTTCAGATTTGATATCCAGTATGTATAGTCCATTACTACTCATATGGGCTTGAGCATAGAAAATGTCATTCTTATAAATGAAAAATCAATTCTTAATGACCAAATCATAACCCTCAAGGTTCAAAATTGAAATTGAAATCAAATACTTAGTAATAGAAGGAACAAAATAACAATTATAAAGTTCTAAAAACTAAGCCAGAAGTGGAGGTAGACTATAATCTTCAATGGCAAGTGCAGCAACCCTTGCTCCATTTCCAACGCGTAGATCTATCTCATCCTTCTGCAACCGTCTCCTATTTGTTGGTCCCTGCACATTCGAAATACTGTGAGAACCACATCCAGTATCTAATACCCAAGAATGAGACTTAGTTGATAAGATTTCAGTAACGGGAAATACCTGAAGTGGAGACTATTCCCCTCTTCTTGTTTTCTAGGTACTTGGGGCAGTTTCTCTTCCAGTGCCCCCTTAGCCTTGCAGTAGAAGCATTCGTGCTCAGCAGCCACTTTCACCTTAGGGGTGTTCCCCTGGGGTTGGGCAGCTTGCTTGCCCTTCCCTTGGTGTTGTTGCTTCTTCTGGGCCCTTTCTTAAACCCTTTTCCCTTGACATTAGACTTCCTTCAATGGGTCAACCATGACGTTTTGCTCAGCTGTTTTGAGCATCACGTGCAGCTCGTTGAGAGTCTTGCTCATAGCTCCCATGTGATACATCTGCCTAAAATGGGCAAAATCCATCATACATGGAGTATAAGATCAATATATGTAGCTATCTCAACATTGTAAGGGTTACCCAGTCGATCCATCTTGTCAAACAAGCCTATCATGTTGTAAACTGTGGCCAATTGGTTTCCCTTTCTCGAGCTTGCATTGCAATATGATTTGAGGGTCAAGTACCATCTCAATTCTGGCTTGCTCCTTGAAGAGATCTCTAAGATTCTTCATAATGGTATTGGGCATCCTGTGCTTCAAACCTTGTTGAAGAGCAGTTCCATAGCAGCAAGCCATCGGGCCAGTGACTTGCACTTGCCCGTTCGCATATTTTCCTTGTGACGTGCCTTTCCTCATCAGATGAGGGTGGCAGTCAGCTCTGGGATGGGGGTTTCAAGGACCATCCTCTTGTCCCTCAGACCTGAGAATAATTCTCAGATTCCTTTCCCAATCAAGGAAATTCTTGTCGTTCAAACGGTTTTTCTCAACTATTGAGCGAAGAGTGAATTGAGGTGTTCAGAAGACATGGTAACTACAAAACGGAATAAAACATGCAGATAATTATGCTTGACATGCAAGAACTTTAAAATTTAGACAACTATAAACAATAAGTTATTGCACATTCTACTCAATTAAATTGTCCCTTGTGAGACTCATCCTTATGCCTCAAGATCCAAAACTGAGCCTTTTGGTATCTTGTTGAGTGTAACCATACCAAGGCAGCATGCCCCTATTAGACATACCCGTACTATCCCAAGGTCAAGGAAGGACACCTCGCTAGGGCGAAAACTATCCAACGAATCCCAAGGGCCTCATGGTTATGATATGGAAAGGCATGATCTCATATTCTGTTAAGGGACTTAAGCATGCAATGGTTGTTTATTACTAGTGAACAAAATAGCATAAACAAACAAGCAAGCATGCAAAGTGGGAAATAAAGCATTCAAGTAATGCAGTAATTAAATGTGATCCTAGTATGGCCCCTAAAAACCAAAATTAAAGATCTAATCTCCATGGCTCTTATTACTCTTGGATCTCCATCCTTAGTATTCTCCATGGATCTCCATCCTTTGGTCTTCTTATGATCTTCTTCTTCTTGTCTTACATATAATTGAAATAAACTCTCTTGCAGAAATTTAAATTACAAAAATACATAACGATACACAGATCGTGTACAAGAAAAACATAACGGTACGCAGACCGTATTTATGTATCCTATTGTGGGCCATACTAGTCACCTCATGCAAGCAATAATATCATAAACATGCATGCAATAATAATATTATATATTATAAATAATATTAATCTAATTAATAGTAATAACCAATTTAACTAATTTAAATAAAACTATATCAAATTAATAAATCATCTCATGATATAAATAATTTAATATCAAATTCTTAATTCAAATTAAATCAATATATAGCAGTATCATGATTAATCATTAAAATGCATTATTGGATATGATATGCATGAACAAGATAGATATCAAATATCCTTATCTAAATCTAGTGGGAATCTATCCTAACAACTTTTAGGAAATTATATAATTTAGACAATATCAAATATTATCCAATTAAGTAAATAAGATCTTATCTTATAATTTAGAAAATTATCCTAAAAAGCCAAATTTATCCAACCGAACCGAGTCGCGTCCGAGTCAAACCCGGATCGACCCGCTCCTACCGAACCACGCAGCCCCTACGGGCCAACTCGGCGGACCAACACCAACGAACAATTCTGCAGAATTGCTATTCATATAATAGCAATAGTTCTGCTGATCCACCGAAAAATTCAATAAAGTGGAATTTTATATCTTATAAAATCAGTGGATATGATATCCGAACAATCTAAGCAGAACATGCTGTCTCAAACAATTCAAACAATTCATATCCGCTTTCCAAGATATTGTTATTTATGGAGAGAATCAAATCAACAGTGCATTAACAATTAAAGCTAATTCATCTGATGAATTCACCGAACAATTCGCATGACCACTGAACTTGACTAATCCATCTGATGAACAATTTCATTAAAGATTCACCGTGATCGCGTCATCGAACAATTTCATACAAATTCAGAATTTAACGAAAATAAAATTTGAGTAGTTGATCCATCTTATGAAAATCAAAATCTTCATCTAATGATTTAAACATGCCAAAAAATTATATTTCTTGTATAATTAAATCATATGAATCAAGAATGGGTAGATCAATTTTACATGCATATACATATTGAAAGTTCTAGACTTTGTCAATCCAATCGATCAAAATCTAATTTTAAATCATGCAAATTTAATCTACATATCACTTAATTTGAATCAAGACAATTATGAACATGCATCAAAATTTAAAACTTTAAACTTGATCTAATCAATTTATGCAAGAGGCAACTGATACCACTGTAGGGATTTTAGATGCGTAAAGCGGAATTTCAGGAAACGATTTCCTAACATCTAACCAAGGATCTCATGCATAAACCAAGTAGATCATAGATAGGAAGAATCAAATACCTCTTGATGCGTGTTTCAATCTGCTGGAATGGAGAGAATAGAGCCTCACGTGTGACTCCTCTATTTAGTCCACCCGAGCTTGGATCTGGATCGCCTAGGACTCGGTTGCTAGAGCGAGGATCGAAGGCGAACGAAGAGAGCTCCAGGGAGAAGGAGGCAACCGTATTTCTTGGTGTAAATTAGGGTTACGGGCTTTTCCTAAAAGCCCTCCTTTTATATTTCCATGTGTAGATATCTTATTTCCTAAATAAGTATTTCTTTTATTATTAATAATAACACTTTATTATTAACAAGTCTTATCTCCCAAGTTATATCATATATAACTTTTATATCATATACCTTATATAATATGTCCCCCATTAAACTGATCCAGTCCAAACTCTAAGGGTGTGACCTCGTAGGATCCGATAATAATAGCAATAGACTTTATGACATACTTTATAACATATAGTCTATAAATCATAGTTGGCTTCTAGCAAAGCACTATGACTACCTAAAATCACCAGATTAAATATCTCCATAAATGGTCCCACTTCATAATCAGTAATTGCACATTTGATTAAAGGACACAATTCCTTCATCATGTAGTCAAGCACGTCGTCGGAGTGATGGAGACACCGAGCGATTGGCTCATCGAACCCAACAGCTTCACCTTCAAGGCGGCCAGAACCGCTCTCGGCGAGTCCGACGGCAAAGAACGTCGCGGCGGAGAAGGCGAAGGAGAGGAAGATCAGCCCCGGGATGGAGGTGATGGCGTGGGAGAGGACGTAGGAGGATCTCCGGTAGGCGTTGTAGGCGGTCTCTCTCATGAAAGATGTAACCGCTCCTGGACTCCTTTCGGAGAGTTGTCGAGTTGCCAAAATATTGTGGCGAGGATGAATCCGGTGACGAGCACCGCGCCGACGCGGATTCCGAACAGCTCCGACATTCAGCGGGAGTTCCTCACCGATCGGCGAGACAGAACGGCGATCTCCTTCCAGATCGGATTCACGAAGCTAGGCACCATCGCCGCTGTGGTGCCTCTGGCACCGGACAGCTTCCCCTGGAGATGAGAGAGCTGGGCACCATTGCATAAGTTTTAATAACTTAACAAAATAATATTAACATCTAAGTCGCTGGTAGAAAACGGCGACTAATGTATAATAATTTAGTCGTTGCACAGTGCAGCGATTCATACATAATTTTTTTTTCCCGCGTAATAATTAGTGAGTATATCAAATATTAAAAAACTAAAGTCGTTGATCCAGCCAACGACTCTTCCTTTTTTTTAAAATTTTTTTACACATTGTGCTTCGGGTAGAGTCGCAGTTTCGTAGCGCGTCTTTCTTCAAGTGAGTCGCTTGTATGGACCCAATCCTCCCTTAGCCAACCTATTCTCGTAATAAGTTTCATTCTAAGCGTAAGTTCAGAATAAGTTTCGAAAAAGTGCCCACTTTGGGAAAAAAATCGTTGATCTCCCAATGCTTAGATATATAACTACATGCACTAGACAATAACTCTTTTTTTCGTTGTCGTCTGGTTTAATAGATCAAAATAATTTTACGTTCAGATAAAAATAAAGCTAACTCATATAAAAATTGATTAATCAATTTTAATATCAATACGTTCTTTATACACGCCTTCAACAAGATCAATTACAAAACCTCTAAATAAACAGTTTAGAAAAGTCTAGTGCTAAACCAGTGTATCAAATGAACATAACATTGGTTGCACTAGATATATCTTAGCTATATGTAAACAACAACATTATTCTACCAATTAAATCCCCTCACACGTACAAGTAACATTCAAAAACTAATGCATACAAGTAACATTCATCTTTGTCTTTCATTTTTCTTCCTTCGGGTCAGTTCAATTCGCCCTCTTGTCTTACCTAGTTAGACACCATAGACTAAAATTAATTATACGTTCAACAAATCATAATAAACATATCTTGATCTCGTCAGTGCGGATAGGGGAAACTAGGTATGACTTCGTTGTTAGCACTTATATGCAAGCTTATATAGCTAGCTTATAGTAAGTTATGTGCAAAAATTAACACTCGATCATATAGAAACTTATGTAATTTATAGTAGTTTATGTGTAAAAATAAACATTTATTGATGTGTTTGATAAAATAGCTTATATAAATTTATCAGAGCTTTAAATTGTTCAAAAAAATCAACTCCAACTTCAACTACCATAAGTTCCACCTTAAGCTCGTATATATTTGAATTTACCGAGACTATTTATGAATACGACATCATCAACATCATATGGGATATCCCTTAACCCTACTTCTCTGCCTTTATTTATTTATTCTGTAACTAGTAGACCTAGGCATCTTCATGCCCGTGCTTGACCTGTAAATTTTGTCCGTTTATCCGGGCCGGGAGCCCGGGGTGAGCCCGAGAATAGGGCTTGGACAAATGTCCAAGCCCGTCCGCATTCACATCTTATAATTCATGTCCATAATTAAAAAAATATCAAATTTTTTATAAGTCCAAATAGTGTTTCTACCTTACAATAAAAAACATTAAATATTCAATATTAAAGTCTACACACATGTGAGAACGAGGGATGAAGTGGAGTTTGTATCCATAAAAGTTTAGCTTTTATATTACTTAGTTTAAGTGTTTTTATTTTATTTTTTTAAGAACAGTAATAATGTAATATTATATATATAAATAATATTATATATATAAATAATATTTATATATTATATACGGGTCGGGCTTACTGGCCCTACATGGGCTTGACCCCTTATCCATACCCGACTCTCTCGGTACTCAGATCAGGTATTTTCGGCCCTTTAGGGCTTACGAGCTTGTCCATACCCTCCCGTTTACACGAGTGGGCGGGCCAGCCCGCGTTTACCCAGGTATAGTAACTAGATATAGGAAGAATGGCATTTTTTTTTAAAAATGATATATTTGTAAGGGTATTTTGGTCTTTTACACCTTTTAACGGATAAACTAACATAAGAAGCTCGTTGTTAACGGAAAGCCATTTATGGGTGGTTTAAGATAATTATCGATATAACATTTGATTTCGTGCAAAATTAGCCATATAACGGGTGATTTAGCACAAAAACCGCAAAAATATAGGGTATTCAATAATAACAAATTGAACAGTTATGGTTTACCATACATATAGAAATAGCCTAGACGTACCATTTTTTGTTACAACAAAACCTATATAAACGAAATCGGATAACAGTCAAGCTGTCAACCAGTAATTAACGATACGGAGTATGGTTTACCATAGATATAGAAATAGCCTAGACCGTGGTAAGCAACTTGATCATTTTTTATTTTTTTTTGATTAGGTAAAAGTTAGACTGGAAACCACATAAGAGCCGATTTCTCAGTCTATAGCATCCTTTCGGATGAGAATTACAAATTCTAGATTTGCTCGAATATCTTCCAAGGAACTCAGTTGGACCTTCTTTGCGATGAAGTCGGCCACCACGTTTGTTTCTCGGAAGACATGAAAAATCTGCACTGAAGAGAAAAGTTGTAAAATACACAGGATATCAGAAATTAACATTTCAATATCCCATGGACAGTGCCAGATTTGATTCAGAACATTCACAATGGTAAGGTTATCGCATTCAAGTTGAATGTCGGTAATCCCTAATTCATAGGTCTTTACCAGGGCATTTCTTACTGCAAGCGTTTCCGTTTTTAAAGGGGTTAAGATACCACATTTATCCCCACCGATGAAAATTGGTTTACCCATATTGTTCTTGAAAATGTAGCCAAAGCTTGATTCACCATTAGTTTTAGTGGATCCATCTGTATTGATTTTAATAATATTATCAGGTGGTTTTTTCTATTTCTTTGTTGGTCGTCTAACCATGTTCGTTCTATGAGTTTTTTGTTTGTCTTCTGCTAAGCAGTCCGGGTTCCAGCTCTTCGTCTTATTCCAGTTCTCGATTTGTTTCTTAATGTAAATTGGTACATCCTTTATGGAGTCGGCATCATTGTTTGTTCTTTCAAAGCTTTGTTGGTTTCTATAAAACCAAATGCTCCACCAAGAGACCGATAATTCTATAAATTGTGATCTATCAGTTTTTTGTCGAATTTCTTCAATAATTTCATTGATTTGTTTGTTTCCAATGTTTAGGGATCTAATGATGCCATAAGTATCATAATTCATTTTCTCAATTGTTTTTATGGTATGGTTACATTGGAATAGGAGATGATTCAAATCCTCCACCTGAGCATTGCAGCGAATACAACCCGGGGGGATTGCTATACCTTTTTCTGCTAATCTAGCTTTTGTTGGGAGTCCGTTTTTCATTATTTTCCAGATAAAGTTTTTAACTTTGGGGTATGTGTCCATCTTCCAGATCCATGAAGAGTCATATGCAGTATATCTCTTGTTTCTGTTAATTAGTTTCATAACAGAATTCGTAGAAAACCAACCATTTTTGCAAGTTTTCCAGTACATTCTATCATGGATATCATTTAAGGGTATTGGGATCGAGTTTATTCTTTTGCTTAAATCATGTGGTAAACATTGTTCTAGTAAATCCATATTAAGGTTTTATTTGGCAACATAAAATCAGCTATCAGGGCATCCTTATTCAGGATTGATTGTGTGTTTATGATATCACATAAATGGGTGTTCAAAATCCAGTTATCCGTCCAAAATTTGATTGTTTTGCCATTACCAACTTGCCAAATTAGTCCAGATTTGAACTCATCCATAAGTTCAATCATTTTGGACCATTGCCAAGAGCAATTTCCTTTTTTCTCGTAATGAAATATGTGGATCGTTTTCAAGTATTTTTCAGTAACAACTCTAACCCAATAATTATTCGGTTCTGCTAAGATTTTCCATAGTAATTTGAGTTGTAGGGCTTTATTCATGTCTTTTGCTTTTCTCAATCCAAGACCTCCTTGATGTGTTGGTTTACATATTTTTTCTCAGCCTATAAGAGGTTTATAGATGTTGTCTTTGTTCCAAAAAAAGGATCTATTTAACTTGTCAAGTTCATTGTGTGTGTGTGCAGGTAACATAAAACTTTGCATAAGATAGTTTGGTCTTGAAGCCAGATTGGTTTTTATTAGTGTTGTTCTTCCTACTTGGGAAAGAGAGTTTGCTTTCCATTTGGATAATTGATTTTGGGTGCTAATTAAGAGGTCAACAAAGGTATTTGAGTTGACTCTACCATTAATGATAGGACAACCAAGGTATTTTTTGAGAGATATCATATTTGTGATTGTGAGAGTCCCTTGTATTGCTAATTTCTTTTGGTTGATAACCTTTTTTGTAACTTGAAAGGCCGATTTATAAAAATTTACTTTTTGTCCCGAGATTTTGCAATACTCATCAATAATATCCTTGATTTCTTTGTAGTTTTTCTGTTTAGCTTTTGAGAAGATCACAATATCATCCACAAATGCCAGAAACGGAATTCGTGTTCCTTGTTGAGTGATTCGAAATCCTAGAGGATTTCGAGGTCTTTCTGAAGCTTTTTGGAGTTTTCTAGCAATGATTTCAGATCCTAGGATAAACAAGAAAGGTGAAAGGGGGTCACCCTATCGAAGTCCTCTTGATGGTTTAAATATTTCAGTGGGGCCGTTGTTAACAAGCACCGAAAAAGATACCGTTGTAATGCATTCTCTTATCGAGTTGATAAATTTTTCATGAAATCCAAACTTTTCCATAGTTTTAATGATGAAGTTCCATTCGATTCTATAATAAGCTTTTTCCATATCTAGTTTTAGGGCAATAAAGCCTTCAGTTTCTTTTTTCGATTTAAATGAGTGAAAGATTTCATGGGCAATCAAGATATTATCTTAAATGGCTCTGTTAGCAACAAATGCACCCTGAAGAGGGTGGATTAGTTTTTCCATGGTTCCTTTAAGTCTTGTTGTTAAAATCTTTGAGATAATCTTATAAATTGTAGAGCACAGACTTATGGGTCTATAGTGATTCGTAGAGTTCGGATTGTCACATTTTGGGATCAAAGAGATAAATGTGTGATTTATTTGTTTGAGCAGTTTCCCGGAAAGAAAAAAGCTTTTAACTGCTTGAATAACAGAAGGGCCTACAATGTCCCAATATTTTTGGTAGAATTCTGCTGTCATACCATCAGGCCCCGACGATTTATCCGAGCCAATGTTAAAGACAGCCTTCTTAATTTCTTCATTGGATACGTTTCTTATTAATTCTAAATTGTCCTCTGTAGAGATTTCAGACTGAATTAGTTCAAGATTTTCCTGGAATAGTCTCTGGTTCATATCCTCACTTCTGAATCTTTTAATGAAATCATTTTTGATTTCATTTCTAATGTTTTCTTCTCCAGTGATACTTGTTCCTTCTTGTGTTATGATTTCTTTTATAATTTTTCTATTTCTTCTTCCACTTGCTATTTTGTGAAAATAGCTAGCATTCGTGTCATTATATTTGATGTGTTTTACTTTAGCTCTTTGGTTCCAGTAAATTTTCTAGAAACACAGAAGTTTTTCTTTTTTTTTCTAAGATTCTTATTTGTTTTTTAATGAGATCATTTGTAGGGTGAGAACATATCTCAGTTTGGATTTCAGAGAGTTGTTTTTCTATAGTTTGTAATTGTGTGAAAACATTTCCAAAGGTACTTTTATTCCAGATCTTGGCATGTTTCTTGAGTAATTTTGTTTTGGATACAAGATTATACAATCTAGATCCATGATAGTTAGTTCTCCAAGCTTGTTTAGAAACGTTTCTGAAATCCTTTCTGGCCATCCATATTTTTTCAAATTTAAACGGCTGATTTTTAAAAGGTGTTGTTGAGTCAAGCTCGATAGAGATGAGACAATGATCTGAGCTGGTAAAAGCAAAGTGTTTAGTGCAAATATCAGGGTACCATTGGAGGATATGCGGATGAATAAGTACCCTATCCAGTTTTTCGTGTATGTTGTCTATTTCTGTTATGTTCTTCCGCCAGGTATAAATGTTTCCTTGAATAGGGGTCTCCAATAGTTCACATTCATTTTTAAACTGTCGTAGTCTTGCAAATTTTGTCAAGGTTGGTATTAAACCACCTAATTTTTCAGAAGGGTCTATTATTTTATTTAGATCTCCCATAATAATGCACGAGAGAGAAAAAATTTTAATAAAGGAAATGAGCCCATTCCAGAACTCATTCTTTGCAGATTCATTTGGAGGGGCATAGGTTAGGATTAGCATAAGTTTTCTGTTCGTGAGTAGGTTTGTATACTTGATACTAATAAATCTTGCTTCAATTTGGTCAATTTCTAAGATTTCATTTGTAAGTTGGTAGGTTTTTCACATTACACAAATTCCACCCGAGAAACCCAAAGTTGGGACACAGTAGAATTGATCGAAACCTGCTTTTTTCCACACTTGTTCACTTGGTACTTTGTTTGTTCTTGTTTCAAAAAGTGCAATTAATTGAATTCGTTCAATTTTACAGAAGGATTCAATATCCATCCAAAAAGTTTTCTTTCTGATCTCACGATAATTCCAGGTTGTGATCTTCATAAAAAACCAATATTAATTTTGCCCCATATCATAAGACATTTAGGGGACTTTGGAAGGGTTTTAATACATGTATAAGCAGCTCGGAATCTGGTTCTAATATTACACTTGATCTCTGTTGCTAAAACAGTTTGAATGGAAACAATAAGAGTAGAGCTCTTATTTTTCATACAAGCATCATGCAAAGACAGTTTGTTTAGAGGGTATTTGTTCGTGGAGTTTAATCTCCAAAATTTGCTCATATGACTAATCTTTATCTAAAGGTAAGGGTTCATACAGACATTGTAGAAACAAACCCAAATTACACATGAGTTCAGTTCATCACAAGAAGTCCAAGTGATAGTCTGCGAGATATTGATACAAATTTTCCAGATTTCAAAAGGCAAGAACCATACATAAGGCAAGTTCTCATCATTGTTCAAAAGGAATTTGTTCACAAAGGTAAACCTCTCGAGCCGTTTGTTCAGGTGATAGGTTTTCAGTGTTTGTTCAATTTTGGAGAAAAGATTATGTCTGGTTGTTTTGGTCTGATCGTCGGTTTCAATAGTTTGCTCTTGAGAAGTTGGTTTACCCTTTGTGTCCTGAAACACACAAAAGAAGGAGAAGCAAAGATAAGAGTTATGATAGCAACTAATATGAAGAAGGGAAGGAAAGTGAGCCTTAAAAAAGCAAGTATTCAAACCAATGTATTCAACAATGAAGACAGAATTGATAGTAGTTGAGTTGTTCAAAATTATAGTAGAGGAGGTTATATCATGTTTGTTTTCACAAAAAGACCTGCCAAGTCTAAATAAGATAGACAGAGAGCCATTCATAACCCTCCAAGAGATCTTCCTGTCAGAAGCCAAATGGTTATTATGATCCAAATTGCTCCTTTTTTCATTCCTGTCAAAATCAATATGCAGCAAATGCATAGCCCACATGTTTCGATCGAACTTGTTCAGGGAGTCAAAACTCCAGGAATGTTTGTTCAGTGTTTGTTTTTTCAGGATATGATTTCTAAGTTAACACCAATTATCATAATAACAAATCACAAAAAAGTGATAGTTAGTAGATAAACACAGGTACAGGCCAACTGAAACCCAGGTAAAGGGTAACAAAAAGAGTTAAGGTCAGAAGCATGGACAAAGGAGCACAGAAAATGACAAAAAAAAATAGATATCCAAAAACACTTCAAACCATAAAATCACCAGCACATAAGGCGAGATTCTAGGGATAAATTTTTCAATATTAAGGCGATCATTGACAAAGTCAGAAAGAGCACTGAACAACAAGAACTGAGATCTCGAAACAAAGGGGATGTTGCACCAGCAAGAACCAACATAGTCATAGTAAAGCAGATCCAACAAGTAGTCAAAGTTCAGATTAGGGTTCAAAGAATACAGATAAACAGCTTGCAGCAGATAACAACAAACCAAAAATACAGAGTAACAAGGATAAACCAAATGACTGAAAACAAAAAGAGGAAAGGAAGAGGGAAGGTCAGAGCGACTACACCTTGAGTCTCGATGCAGAAGCCACAAGGCAGAGAAGCAGAGAAGAACTATGCCTTGTCGAGAGGGTCGTCGAGTCTTCTTTCCAGATCGGTGCTGAAGATCTTGGTCTACAGTGAGCCCCCATGGACAGCTGCACCATTCCAGAGATTTCAAAGACGCCCCGCTGCCCGAATGCAAAAGGCGAGCAACTCCGAAGCCGGCGAAGATCCACCTCCGGCCAATTGCCCAGGCCCAGAACAAACGGAGCGACCTAAGATTCAGCGTTTTGGAGCTCGGATTGAACTTGGGAATCCATTCAGAAGCAAGATCTGGATGGGATCGGCCTCGAAACCTAGAGGATATGTTTCTCTTTACTTCATGATTGTTGGAGATTTGGGCATCAGAAACCAAGAGGAGAGCCCGAGAAGGAGGGTTGCGAAGGGTTTTGGAAACCGAGTTGGGAGATTTGATCTCCAAGATGCTATCAGTGGTGAAGGAGAGGTTAAGGGTTTGGATCGAGATCCAGATGTAGCTGAGAACCGGTTGTTCGTGGATAAGGGTTTGAGGAGGCAAATTATGGAGGGAGCCATGGTGGGAGGAGATCGGCGGCAGGTTATGCTTTAGGGTTTCCGAGTGAAGGTTTGGGGGGTTGAGTGGGGCAGAGCTAGAGAGCGTTTCAGTTTTCGGATTCATTTTGCAAAGTTACATAGACTGTTGCTTTAACTCGATCAATTTATTATAATAACAATTCAAAATGTATTCAGATATCTAACTTTTTTCATTCATTCCCAATAATAAGCTTCTTCATGTGTTCACGAACGCGACACTTGGCAACCAACGGCACACCTCTAGGCATAGTCAACCCCTTCCCTTCTTTCATATCCACCAATTCTTCTCCAACCCTCTCCCACTCAAAACACTGCAAAACCGAACCTAACACCAACCCAACCATCCGCACGGCCAGGGCTTCCCCCGGGCAGGCCCGCCTACCCGACCCAAACGGCATCAACTTGAACCCGACCCGATCCCCTCCCACTCCCTCAAACCTCTCGGGCCTGAACTCCCTAGGCTCGTCCCACAGCTTCGGGTCGTTGTGGACGGCCCACATGTTCACCATTAGGATGGTGCCACGTGGCACCTTGTAACCTCCCACCACGCACTCCTCCGAGGACTCGTGGGGCACTAGCAACGGCGCCACCGGGTACATCCGGAGCGTCTCGTTTATGATGGAGTGGAGGTATGGTAGGTTGTTCAAGTCGGACTCGTCGATGAGGCGGTTGTGGCCCACTTGAGCGTCGATTTCCGCTTGGGCTTTCTTGAGGATTGATGGATGGTTTAGGAGAAGTGACATGGCCCACTCCATGGTCACGGCTGACGTGTCCGTTCCCGCTATCAACAGTACCTAAACAGCGTCACAAATATATGTGGGAACTGAGATTGTTTTATTCTTAGAGGTTTAAAAAGCTAAAATCTCTAAAGGTATAATATAACATTTTTTAATAAGTTCTTAACCTATACTCTAAGTCAAAAAACTGTGTATTACAATTCTTAACTTTTGTAAAAGATGTGTATATTATTATTATTATAAGGATGTGAATTTGGTAAGAAATGACGCTTAGGTAAGACTGTGACAATACACACATACATGCAAAGATCTATGTACATCGTGTGATGTGCATGAAATATTATATGTATGTGCATGAGTTTGCACTTACACATAGTCATATATATAGTAAAAATTATATGCACATATAGGCAAAAAGTCATACACATCTTAAGGTGTGTATAAATTTTTTATTGTATGTGCATGAGTTTTAACTTATATGTATTCACATACATAATAACAAAATATATGTGCATGAATTTTTACCTATATGTGTATGAGTTTTTCACTTAAACATAGTCATCATATAGTAAAAAATATATACACATACAAACAAAATTTCATGCACATCTTGAGGTATACATGAATTTTTATATGTATGTACATGAGTTTCCACATATCAAAGTCATACACAAACAATTATAAATCCATAAACATCCCGTATTTTCACATAAACTTTTTCCTTAATACAATTCTTATGTGTGTATATTAATTAATTATTATTCAACGTCAAGTTTTTCTAGATTAACTGGGAAACATTACACCACATAATTACGAGATTACGAGTTTCAATAATTCTCACATACTTATAGCCTAGTGTTTTATATATATGGATCAAAGAAATTGACAATTTCTAACTAACGAGATCACAAGTTTAATTTGCAAATTTATTTTTTGAACGTTACAAAATGTGTACTTACCAAAAGCATGCCTTTGATGATTTCTTCAGTGTAAAACTGGGGATCTTCCTTCTGTAGCTGGAGCAAAACTTCGATCACGGTCTTACGGTCAACGGACCCGAAATCGTGACCCGGATCCGACAATCCTCGGCGATGCTGATCGACCAAATCTTGAAAGAAGGCATCCACCTTGTTGAACTTACTCCGGAAAATCCTCTCCTTCACGCGCGTGAGTCCCACGGACCTCAGCACCGGAAAGAAATCTCCGACGCTCATAACTCCGTCAACGTTCTCTCTCACAAGCAACTCTTTGAACCTCCTTCCTTCCTCCGTCTCAACGCTCTCCCCGTAGAACCGCTTTCCCGTTACCGTCCTCGTCATCACGTTGCTCGTCGTCTCAAAAAACGTCACTTTCATATTCACCACGCCGTCAGCCGCCGACGATGATCGGTGCACGCGGCGGAGCATTGACTTGAGGGGAAATCGAAACAATTTAGATAATCTGATATTCCGGTTAACCGGAACTTTATATATGAGTATAAACTAGTTAACCGCATTTTTGTTTTATTAACCACAGAATGTGTAAAAAAGAAATACCATGTAACGTGGCTATAATTATTGATCGATTAACCTAATTCGTGATCGTTTTGTTATCAGATGAATGGTATGTACAAAATTAATTACGATTTTAGTTAATTAACCACGTTCATATCCTGACAAGCCAAACATATTTATTTGGAGATCAAATCCGATCCTCTACCCCTTTATGTGCACTCTTTTATTCTCTTTTTAGGTTGAACTTATTTATTTTATATCCTAAATATAAATTTAAATTCTCATAAATTCTAAAATAAAAACCATATACTCTAAACTTTAAAACTTAAACTTTATATCCTAAAATTCTAAATTTTAATTATTAACCCTAATTTAAGATTTAAAATATAAAATAAGTAAAGAAAACTTAGAGGAATCGTAAAAGAAGAGTGCACAATTAGGAAGTAGAGAATTAGGGTGCACAATTAGTCCGTGACTGAAAAAAGGTAAATTTTTTTAAAAATTAGTTAAACAAGTAACTAAAAAATATTATGATTACTTCAAAAACTAAAAAAAAATGATTGTCATAAACACATAGAAAAAACGTATTATTATAAGTCACGGACTAAAACGATACGATATAAATAAATTACATAAAAAATACCTTAATCTCGTCGGCACGGATTTGGGAGAGCAACTTAATGCGGTAAAGGGAGAGGAGTTCGGTGGTGGCGATGCGGCGGAGACTGCGCCAGAGGTCGCCATAGGGGGCCCACAGGATGTTGGTGAAGTGGTAACCGAAGAGGTCGCCGGCGAGGATCCTTGGGCGGTTGGCAAAGATGACGTCGTTTTTGGAGAGGCACTCCTCGGCGGCAGAGGGGGAGGAGACGAGGAGGAGTTTGCGGGCCCCGAGGCGGAGGAGGAGGACGGGGCCGTGGCGGTCGGAGAGGGCGGCTAGGGTGCGGTGGAAGGGGACTTTGAAGAGGTGGAGGTGACCCACAATTGGGATACAAGGGAAGGGAGTTGGCGGGAGTTTTTGGAGTCCATGGAGGATGTGTTTTGTGAGGATGTATAGGATTATTAACCCTAAAATGGACAAGATTAGTTCCTCCATCGTGGATTAATTAATCACTTGCTTAATTCGAATTCTTTGTTTATTGAAGATGTTAATGTTATATAACACAATTGAAGTTCGTGTCTGATAAAATACGCGACTTTTGGGACCAAATGAAGTTTCTCATGAAGCTTGAATGGACGAAGAGTCAAAGTTTTAGATAGTATTATTTTAATTTTGTTGGTCGTTGTTTTTGTTTTTGCTTTATACTTTTGTTTGTGTTAGGAATGAGCATCAATAGGTCCGGACGGGATTTTTGGACCGGATCGGACCTATTCGGTTTGGATCGGATCGGATCGAATGATAACCAGTCTGGTCTTCGATTTGAGAATTATGAAATTTCGGCTCCGGTCCGGTCCGATTCTTTTAAAAATTAATTTTTTTAATAAAATATTTATATAATTTAAATTATATATATATTACAAAAATATATTTTAATATAATTATATATTTCTATGTTAATATAGTACTATAAATAATAAATATACTTTAAAAAAAAAATCTACTCCGGTCTATACTTTTCCCGAATTCGATTTCTAGTCCGGTCCGGTTTTGGACCGAGCTCATCCCTAGTACTTTGTGTGGAAGAGTTTATTCTGCATAAGAACAAGAATATGGTAACACTCAAAAGAAGTATGCAGGCGGCCCGGGCCAAAAAAATTTAAGGGGCCAATAAGTTAAACATAGAGTATTATATTATTGTTATTAATTGTAACTATAAAACAACTTTATACTTCTTTTTGTATTTTTAAATAAAGAAAATGGTGCAACATAATGCAAAAGGGCCCACTTCCCACTTCCCACATGTTATTATCTGCTCCCAAATTAAAAAATAAGGGCATTATGCTTAATACTTCTCCCAAATTGATAAAAAATATTATAAAGAATATAGGCATTATTATTAGCATTTGTCCCTAATTTTAATTGTTTCTAATTTTTATTTATTTCCAAATTCCAATTAAGGCGATGTGATGAGGATGAATTACGTGTTATTTGTTTTCCTACATATATTTTTTATTATTAACATCTTCTATTAGAGTCCTTAATTTGTTTTCCGCAAAAAAAAGTATGCATGTGTTTAGGGTTTGTTTGGTTATGATAATTATAAATATATTATTATTTATAAGTATTTATCTCCTTGACTTTTCATTTTCTCATATCACTCAAATTTAAAATTTGAAAACAACTTATTATCAAAAAACACATCATAAATAAATAAAAATTTATAAACCGAGCGGTCAAACAAAGTTTAAAATTAACATATTAGGATCATTAATTCATTTTCGTCCCGGTCTCTAAAATATTAGTACCGGGGCTGGAAGTATGAGCTTTTTATTTGCAGAAAGATCTCAACTTTGAATGTTGTCACTGGCGATCAATTACGCACTAACTTTTATATGGATGATGACGTGCGTGAAGTACACACGCAAGTCAATTAGTGTGAGCCTTGATTATCTCGAATTTGACGTGGTTAAGCTATGAACTGAGAAATGCTATACATTACCACGAAATTTCTCAAGTTGATCCAGTCAATTCTATGGGCCCAACGTACAAATTGACGTGGTTGCCAAGTATTAAGTAATTTTAAGTATATCTGAGATTAAGAGATTGAATTTTATGTTGTAAAATGATCTAGAATTTCTTAATGAATAATTCTTTTATTAGTAAAATTTTTATATAGAAAAATTGCCGACCAATATAATAGTTTTAAAATATCAATAATTATATATTACGGATCACATATATGAAAATAAATTCAGATTAATAAAAAACGGAAATTGATCCATAGAGATGAAATATGGGTTGAAGCTAGTTGAAGTTTAAGTAATTTACTTAATGTTATCCCCAATATTAAGAAAAATGGAGTTGAAGTGTCTACTTCAATCCACTCCCAACCGAACACACCGCAAAGATAAATATTTATCATCTTAGATGACATATATTGATGATAATTATTAATTGTTCACCAAATAAACAATGAGAACGACGCTCAAAACTATAGTGTACATAAAAAATGAAAAGGTTTTAAATATTTGTAAAATCGTTTTTTTAGTGTCTGTTCATGAGCACATGCTAATAACTTATAATAAAAAAAATTCTTTAAAAAATTTTCTAAAAAAATATGGATAAATCCCTAGCAAATAAAATTAAACTAATAACTAAAAAATTATTACTTAAAGTGAAGTTCTTAGAGCGTCTGTCCATGAGCACATGAGAATGGGCTTAAGCCGAACCTAATACCAACCCAACCATCCGTTTTAAGGCTAGGCACATGACAAGGCGTCTTAGAGTTCGCCGCCAAGGAGGCGGGGGCGGTTAGCGAAGACGACGTCGTTCTTTGAAAGGCAGTCCTCGGCAGCGGAGGGGGAGGAGACGATGAGGAGGTTGGAGGGGGAGGAGACGATGAGGAGGTTGTGGTGCCGAGGCGGAGGAGGAGGACGGGGCCGTGGCGGTCGGCGAGGGCGGCCAAGGTGCGGTGGAAGGGCCACTTGAAGAGGTGGAGGTGGCCCACAATTGGGATACAGGGGAAGGGAGTTGGTGGGAAATTTTGGATTTTGTTGAGGATGTGTTTGGTAAAAATGTATAGGATTATGAAGGCTAAAATGGATAAGATTAGTTCCTCCATTATTGAAATCAGTTGCTTTTGCTTATTTCTTTGATTGAAGACTTTAGTACTTATAAAGCACTTTACACAAAGTGTGTGAATAATTCAATACGTGAATCTAGGGAAAATGAAGGTTCATAGGAAGCATGTAATGAGATTTTATATAGGATCTTGTAGATTAATCTGAGTGTGGTCAAATTCAAGTCTCTCCCTTGGTATGACTATTTCATACTCCATTTTTTATTGGTTAAATTAATTTTCATATTATTTTAATTGAAAAATAACGTTCTAAATAATTTTGTTTTAGTTTAAATATTTATTTATTTATATATTTAATTTTAATGAAATTTATTTTTAATTTGGGCTTTTGGACGAACTATCCAGACTAAATGAGATATTATCAATAGTTTCATCTCGCCCGTTTATACGGACGGATCAAGCCATCTGAGCAAAATAAGTTAAATATAATTACCATATCCGTGCATTTTTACGAATGGGCCAGCCGGCCGGTCTAGCTAGGCAACGAAATTAAAATGAAGCTTTAGATTATTCATTTGTGCAAACTACCCTCAAAGTTTTCCTATGATTAAATAAAAGAAAATAATTTACCTTTGGAACAAAAACAAAGAAGAATTTACCTAAGAAAGAGACAGTGAAAAAATGGAAACCCTAAAACGCTCCCAACCAAAAATCCCAAATCGCAGACCACCGCCGCACTCTGAGCCTAGACACTTCAATCCTACCCCCGATCTCAAATTTCATAGCGAACCTCTTGATCAACATGTCCAAAGTACTCCTCTATAATTTCCTCTCGCTGCTTGCTTCAATTTCTATGAGGAATCTCCGAAAACCTATGCGGGCTGGGGGGGGGCTCTCTTACTTCCTCGCTCCAGACTGGGTCTGCTTTGGCCCCTGATCCAGATCCGACAACTGAATAATCTGATGTGGCCGGCGAGAGCCCCCTTCCTGGCGCCGGTGTGGGATCCGGGCGTGCTCACCCTCGCGATCACCGGAGCAACCTCCATTGATGTGTCCTGGGGTGAGCGAGACAGATCTAAGAGCAAACAAAAATTGCTGAAAGCTTTCACCAGCAGGTCCGTAGAAGACAAGATCGAGAGGGTGTCGCCGATGCGGTGCCAGCGACCTCTCCGACGGAACCTCGCTCACCCCCTCTTCGCAACGCCTCCGACGCCTTGCACCCCGGAAGGAAGAGGAAATCAGCGACGTGGCCGGCGAGATACCACTTCAACCTGGTGGTTCTGGCCGACAACAGAAGACGCCGACACCGCCTGTTACCATGGAACCCCCCTCATCTCTCCGGCGGCTTGGAAGTTGTTCCTGACTTCTTGACAAGCGACCCCCTTAAACTCAGGTTCATCCTTTCCCTTTGCTGGCTTTTGAAGGATATGCTTATGACATCTGATCTTCTGATAGGCACCACTAATATTAAAACTTTCAAAACTCTGAATCTCCTTCATGACCCTTGCTGCCTTTTGTGTATGATTTCGTTAAAAAATTCACAAGCTATAAATCGAGATTTGTATACCATGAATCTGACTGTTCTCCATCCTCATGCTCTTTGTGAGACTCTTTGTCTTATCTAGTTTAGATGTCACTGTTTTACTCATGGTTTTTCTCCCTTTGAAAAGGGGATTATTACCTTGAGTGAGAATCTCTACTCTGAATTTGACCCCAATGTGAACCATGAAACTGTGAACCCTCTTGATCTTCAGGAAAATCACCTTAACTTGGTCGAGGAGACCACTAAACTTGACCTTTACCTATCTGGTTTTGTAGATGACTCCTTATCATCTTTGGAGTGCTCGACCAATTTGAATAATATGGTTATCTCTGAACCCAAGAGCTCCCTTATGACTTATAACCTTTGCTTCCATTCTATTCTAACTCCTAACACTGAACCGGATAACATGAACTTGTTGTGGAGATGCCTCTCTACTGATCTTTTAGACTATTGCATTTATTCTTCTTTGAATAATAACCTTCTGAATCTTGATAGTAAGCATTGGAACTTGTCCAATGTCAACCTTCACTTTCTGACTTGGTTGTCTAGTTCTAACATTCTTGACTTCGATTATGAGAATCTTGTGTTTGTTACTAATTTGAATAATGACCTTGTTGCCCTGCTTAGTTATACTCTCTACCCTCTGGAGAATGGAGTTGTTAGTTGCTTGATTCCCTTTCTCACATTTTTGTTTTCTCTGCATTTTCCTATTCTGTCTAAGTCTCTCCTTGTTATGCTTATTTCTGATTCTGTTTGTCTGAATCAGCAGTTGAATGGAGATACTAGCTCGAACTATGACCGCTATACTGAAATGCACCTCCTGAAAAACTATATTGTTAACATTGAAAAGAACAACTTGACCCCTATCTCTCTTACTTACCTTAACCAATCCTTAATTATTTTTCTGGTAAGGATTGTCTACTCTCACCTCTCCTCTGATATCTGTGACAGGTTTCATCCCCTTGGGTTTTCAAGGACTCAAGAAAGTAGGAAATATAACCACAAAAAGACCTCCACTGGCACACTTTACTCTGGATCCAGATGTTCAGCCTGCTGCACAGACCTCTGACAGGCAGGTTTTAGTCGTGTTAACCTGGTCAAAATAAATCTTAACAAACCTAAACTAGTAGTCTGAGTAAGCAGGGTCGATCCCACAGGGAGGAGTTGTTTTCTTTATGTAGATTGCATGCAAAGGTAAACAAAGGGGGGTTTTGAAGTTGAATTCTTGTGAAACAAGTAAACAAATAAACAAAGCAAAGGGTTTTATCAAATTGGGGAAAAACACTTAGCCAAACAAATATCCATTTTTCATATGAATGATCGATCCTAGGTTATCTCTATTCCTTTTCTTTGATTATTCATGTCCCTATTCTGAATTAGTTAATAGTCCAACCAGTCCTAATAACCCTAACTATCAAACAATCCCTACCAACCTTCAGGATTTAATTTAATAGCAGCAAGAAGCATAGGAATTAGCCAGGATACATGCAACACCACAACCCGCAGTATTTAACATATAATCAAATCTCTTTCATAATAAACTAATCCTACCAGTCCTAGAATATCATGGATGCTACTATAGATAAGGAATCTCAACCCGAAATATACAAACCCTAGCAATAGACAATTACTAATATCAACTAGGTGATCAATCTAGTCAAATCAATAAAAATATGCTCAAGAGAAAAGATATAACCCAAAGGACATAGGAAATAGAGAATTAACCTCACAATCAAATCATACGAAAAGCTTCAATTGTCGGACTAAGCAAAAGGTGTGAAAACAACAAATAAAACTGAATGTAAACTAGGTCTGCCGTGATCATGAAAAGCTGATAGCAAACTAGGTTAAAAATAACCTAACCCTAAAACTAAAGAGAAAAGATAACAAAAACAATCTAAAAGGAAATAAATATAATGTATCGAAAAAATTAAAATAAAGTAAAAGTCGGAAAAGTTAAAAATCACAAAACTTCAAAAATTCAAGCCGGGTCGCCTCTGTGTGCTTCCGCGGCCGCAGAAAGGATTCCGCGCTCGCGGAAATTAAATCTGAGCTCTCGAACTGTTCGCTGCTGAATTTTCCACGGTCGCGTCTAGATATCCGCGCCCGCGGAAAATGCTAATTCTGCTCCGCGTGCTCTCGAACAACCTGCACGGTTAGCAAACCGTGCAGCTAACCGTGCAGGCCCTTTTCTGGCTTTTCTCCGCGGCTTCTGTAGACCCGACTGGGTCTATGCTTCGTCTTCTTGGGTGGCTTCCTTCTTTCTTCAATATATCTTCATTTTAGCTTCTCCAAGCCACCATATCTACACTTCTTCTCCTCAACTCCATACTCATCAAGTTGTGCTCTAAACCCATACAAATGGCACCCTAAATACCGGTAACAACTCTGATAGCTTTTTTTTTCAGTCGTTCACACTATCAAAGTAATCCTAATATGCAACTAGAGTATAGCATGCAAGTAGGGAATCGTACCCAAGGGAGTTAAAATGTCAATTTCAATGTAACTACTAATTTATCAACTTTAAAGAACAAATGGGGGGGGGGATTTGGTTTTCTACTAAAACTACTCAATTGCAATAGCACAAAAATCAGATTAAACAATGGGAGAAAGAGTTTCACCTAGCAAGTTTCCACACATCAATTAACCAAGTTGCAATTCGGTTCATTTCATGTTCATCATAATCCTATGGATTTGTCCCAATTATGATTTTTTGTATATTAACAATCCAACCGGTCTTGCTAATACTTACTAATTGAAAACCTAGAAGACCTCCTAAGTTGATTCAATCAATAGCATAGGGCATAAGAAATAATGGATTGCAAGCAAAGACTCAACACCGCAAGTATGACATGCAAATCAATTTCCTTTTCACAATTGAATTCAATATACCAATTTCATGCAATTGTGGTTACTACAAGTGATTAGGGATTCCACCGTCTATCCCTATTCTAGCAATTAGAAAACTATAAAATCGAACTAGGATGTCAATCTAGCCAACAATATAGAAATCCGAATTATGCTCAAGGAAATCAATACAAAAATCCAAAGGGACGAACAAGAGATAAAACCTTACAACTGAATTAATCGAGTGCTTCCACGCTAGGCAAAACAAGGGTCTTAGTTCCGGTTCATGTTCTTCACACAATTCAAATCCAAAAGAGAGACAAAAGAAAAACTAGAAATTGTTCTTGAGAGAGAAAAAATAGGAAAGAGAGAGCATGGAATGTGATGTATCTATCTCTACACAAAAACGTGCCTTCTAAACCTAAACTGAAACCAATTAATCACCAATTAATTCAGCAAACGAAACGTCAAGCCTGATAAGGAAAAACGGGGGAAGTTCAGTCGCGCCGAAACCGCGACCAACCGCGATCGCTTCAGCTCGCGGTTTTGCTTCGCCAAGGTTCTGGAGTTCCTGGGGCCAAACGGCGACCTCCGGCGATCGCCTCCAGTCGCGTCCGCCCGCTTCAGCCCGCTTCCGGTCGCCGGCCACTGCTCGCGTCCGCGCCCATCAGCCCAGCTCGCGTCGGCCCGCGGTTCATGGTTCCTTTGCTTCAGCTCACGACAGCCCGGTTCCTCAAGCGTCTTCTCGCCAATGTATCTTCGAGCCTCGTCTTCTATGTGTAGGTGCATCCAAACATCCATAATGTAGCTCCGCACCACAACCATCGACTTAGCTCCAAAACCGAGCCAAAATCTCCACAATAATATGCTAATAACTACTAGTTGCGCTATGTAAAATACCGCTTATCAAATTCCCCCATACTTAAACCTTGCTCGTCCTCGAGTAAGCTAAAAGAAAACTCACTCCTCCAATCAGCACACAGATTTCAGGAAGTATAAGAGAACATGATACTAGCAATCACAAGACTAAACACTTCGCGTACAAACAACCAAAAATGAGCAATGCATATAATCTAATCCTAGCTCCAATCTAGCTCCTTGAGTGATCCTACCCGAACTCCTTATAACACCACTTCTTATGACGCCAACGCCAGAATGATCCTAAAAATTCACTCTTTTTTCTTTGCACTCATTCTGCCTAGGCGCCCTTTCGGGTTTTCACCTAGCCACTCATTTCATTTTGCTAGATATCTCACATATTGCTCACATCACTCAAGTCCATTTTTGCACCAACCTAGAGTCGGTCGGACTACCTGCTTTTTACCTGAACTTTTCAGCTCATCCCAGGATTTTGATTGCCTTTTTCTCATATTTTTGGCTTTTTCTGTTTCAAATTTTTCAAAAATGTATACATAAGCCATACACAAATAAACAACACCCTAAAACCTGTGAATACATTCTCTCCCCCATACTTAAACATGGCATTGTCCTCAATGTAATGAAAGACAAAGTAGAAGTACGGGGAAAGAGAAAACAGAAGACTCACATACAAGACCGGATGGTCTCCCTCCAATGAAGCACAAGGTGCGGTAGTAGTGGGATGAGCAACAATGATGATCCAATAGTGCACAGCTCATCCAAAACAAAGGGTTAACATCGAAGAACTCCAAGATTGCAGAACCACAAAAGAAGAATAATGTATGACGAAATAGCAAGTCGCCAACTCCATAAGGTTTCTTAGCACAAACCTGTGATCGTAGTTTGTAACCTATAATCACAAGCTCTTCTTCGGGGAATGCCAATCTTGCATCACTCCAAGACTCATTTTTTTTTTGCCTCAACCTGGGGTTGAGCGAGTCACCTTCTTTTTGCCTATGCGGCCCTTTCGGGTTTTCCGCACATCCAAGGATTTTTTATTTTTTTTATTTTTTTTTTTTGATAAAGAAGACTTACAGCGGAGGAAAACCGCGAGCGACCGCGATCGCCGTGGCTCGCGGTTTTGGCTACAGAATGTAGCTGAACCTGTGCTTCGGGCATCCTTCCCTCGGGTTGCCTCCCGAGAAGCGCCTTGTTTAACGTCGTGGCTCGACTCAATGGTGCTCAACTCAAACCTCAATCAAATTCATCGGGTCCTTTAGGAACCCTCTCATTGAGCACCTCCTTCTTGAACCATTCATGGAAAGGTTTAAACCTTAGACCATGCTTCTTGATAGTTGACTCCTTTAGTGGCTCCTCCATCTTAACCTTCTTGGTTGCCTTCCCCCCATACTTGGATTGATCGGGGGGGTGTTTAAGCTCAACTTCTGGGGCCTGCACAAAAGAAGAAGATAGGAGCTTCTTGCTCGGAGTTAGCACAATGGGGCCAATGCCCAAAAGAGAATTAGGGGACTCTCCCTTCTCGTCCAATAAAGTTGTCACTATAGAATCCTCTATCATAGGTTGCAATTCATCCAAAGGGTTAGGACTCATTGCATCAACAAAGCTCAAGGAGGTATCAATGACGGGCTTCATATCATATATGTTATATTCAACTTTATCCCCATCAAATTCCATAGTTAATTTCCCACTATTAACATCAATTTTTATTTGTGCTGTTTTCATGAAAGGCCTTCCTAACAGCATAGGTGCCGCATCTTTGTCATGTTCCATATCCAACACAAAAAAATCAGCAGGAAATATCAAATCACCAACCATGACAAGAACATCTTCAACTACTCCCTTAGGATACACATTAGACCTATCAGCTAGTTGAATAACAATACCGGTCTCATGCAAAGGTCCTAATCCTAGGGATTCATACAAGGAGAAAGGCAAAACATTGATAGATGCACCAAGATCAAGCATAGCATTTTCAATTTTTGTATCACCTATCACACATGGAATGATAAACCTGCCTGGGTCACCACACTTTTTAGGCATTCGCCTTTGAAAAACCGCAGATACATGCTCACTAACTTTGACCTTTTGTTTCCCTTTCAATTTTTTATTCCTTTTAATAGTGCATATTTCTTTCAAGAACTTAGCAAATCTAGGAATACTCTTAACCAATTTAAGCAAAGGAATGTTTACCTCACACTTACTGAAGGTCTCGAATATCTCCTTATCATTCTCCGGTCTTCTAGTATCCTTCAACGCCTCAGGGAAAGGCGGGACCGGCTTCTGAGAGCAAAGCGGTGGAAAGCTCGGACGAACGTAGTCATCAATGGGAGCTGGGTCCAAACCGCGGGTGAGGGCGGGTGGACGCGATCGCCGTGCCTGAGTCGGAGTTCCTGGCGTCAAACCGCGGGTGGACGCGGGTGAGGGCGATCGTCGGGGCTCCTTGGTGGTTTCTTGGTTGCCCTCTGGTGAATAACGGCGAGTGGCCGCGGGTGACCGCGATCGCCGCCGCTGTTCCAGTGGTTCATCATCTTCAAAACTGCGATCGCGGTAGGTCGCCTCGGATCGCCGTTTCCTGTTTTCAGTTGGTTCAGAACCGTCTTGCACTTCACCCTGTTCAGCATAAGGGTTCAATAGCTTCCCACTCCTCAAGGTAATGGCACTCACATTCTCCCTCGGGTTGACTACCGTTTGTGACGGAAATTTTCCCGACACATTAGCCTCTAGATTACTCACAGATTGAGCAATTTGTGCCACTTGTCTCTCAAGATTCTGAATGGAAGACTTTGTTTCAGCATCCTTCTGCATAACCGACTGGGCCAATGACTTGATCATGTCTTCAGCTGACATGGTTTGTCTCGGGTTGTATTGTGGCCTCGGTTGTTGTTGTTGTGGTTGCAAGAGATGAGGATTTTGAACATTTTGCTGGTTACTCCACCTCAGATTTGGATGATCTCTATACCCCGGATTGTAGGTGTTAGAGAATGGATCATACTTTGGTCTTGGTTGCCATCCTCCTACAGCGTTCACCTCGGCATTTGACTCCTGAAGCGTTGGGCATAGATCATTCGGATGTCCCACTTCATTACAAATTCCACATGGTCGGGCTTGAGACGGAGTGCCACTCAGCATGAAGCACTTCATCATTTCCTTCAGCTCATTCACATCAGACTCAATCTTGGATGGAGAACTCACAGCCTTGAGACTCTCTCTCTTGCTAAATTGCCTTGAGCCCTCGGATAGCTCTTGAAACATCATGAAAGCTTGGGGCGGAGTTTTGTTCAGAATATTACCTCCACAAGCGGCATTCACCATTCTACGCTCCTCATCCGAGAGACCATTGAACAAGTAGAGGATGAGGTCCTGATCACTGTACCCATGATATGGGCAACTTGCACACAACCGTTTGAATCTCTCGTAGTACTCATATAAGCTTTCACCTCCTTGTTGTTCAATAGTAGCAATGGCTCTCTTTAAACTATTCAGCTTTGTGGCCGGGAAGTATTTCTCAAGAAAAGCTTTCTTCATTTCGGCCCATGTCGTGATACTTCCCGGAGCAAGGTAATAGAGCCAATCATTTGCAGCATCCTTCAAAGTGAATCCAAATGCTCTCAACATGATGGTGTCAGCAGTGACACCTCTTGGCTTCATGCTAGAACATACCGCATGAAATTGCGCCAAGTGCTTGTTCGGGTCTTCTCCAGCAAGACCATGAAAGTGAGGCAGCTCATGAATCAATCCTGCCTTCAACTCAAAATTCACTCCTTCGGCTAACTCAGGAATAGTTATAGCCAAAGGCTGTTGCTCCAAGTTAGGAGCGGTAAGTTGTCTCAACGTTCTATCAGCCATCCCAATATGGTTCAGACGTTGACGGGCTGCTCTTTGGTTCCTCAAAAATGTCCGCTCAATTTCTGGATCACAATCAACAATGGAAGAATCAGTAGCACGGGTGTGAACCATACAAATGGTTCACACCAAAAGTTGATAAACAAACAATTACAAAGAAAAGAACAATTATTAACTCCCCGGCAACGGCGCCAAATTTGATAGCTTTTTTTTCAGTCGTTCACACTATCAAAGTAATCCTAATATGCAACTAGAGTATAGCATGCAAGTAGGGAATCGTACCCAAGGGAGTTAAAATGTCAATTTCAATGTAACTACTAATTTATCAACTTTAAAGAACAAATGGGGGGGGGGGGATTTGGTTTTCTACTAAAACTACTCAATTGCAATAGCACAAAAATCAGATTAAACAATGGGAGAAAGAGTTTCACCTAGCAAGTTTCCACACATCAATTAACCAAGTTGCAATTCGGTTCATTTCATGTTCATCATAATCCTATGGATTTGTCCCAATTATGATTTTTTGTATATTAACAATCCAACCGGTCTTGCTAATACTTACTAATTGAAAACCTAGAAGACCTCCTAAGTTGATTCAATCAATAGCATAGGGCATAAGAAATAATGGATTGCAAGCAAAGACTCAACACCGCAAGTATGACATGCAAATCAATTTCCTTTTCACAATTGAATTCAATATACCAATTTCATGCAATTGTGGTTACTACAAGTGATTAGGGATTCCACCGTCTATCCCTATTCTAGCAATTAGAAAACTATAAAATCGAACTAGGATGTCAATCTAGCCAACAATATAGAAATCCGAATTATGCTCAAGGAAATCAATACAAAAATCCAAAGGGACGAACAAGAGATAAAACCTTACAACTGAATTAATCGAGTGCTTCCACGCTAGGCAAAACAAGGGTCTTAGTTCCGGTTCATGTTCTTCACACAATTCAAATCCAAAAGAGAGACAAAAGAAAAACTAGAAATTGTTCTTGAGAGAGAAAAAATAGGAAAGAGAGAGCATGGAATGTGATGTATCTATCTCTGCACAAAAACGTGCCTTCTAAACCTAAACTGAAACCAATTAATCACCAATTAATTCAGCAAACGAAACGTCAAGCCTGATAAGGAAAAACGGGGGAAGTTCAGTCGCGCCGAAACCGCGACCAACCGCGATCGCTTCAGCTCGCGGTTTTGCTTCGCCAAGGTTCTGGAGTTCCTGGGGCCAAACGGCGACCTCCGGCGATCGCCTCCAGTCGCGTCCGCCCGCTTCAGCCCGCTTCCGGTCGCCGGCCACTGCTCGCGTCCGCGCCCATCAGCCCAGCTCGCGTCGGCCCGCGGTTCATGGTTCCTTTGCTTCAGCTCACGACAGCCCGGTTCCTCAAGCGTCTTCTCGCCAATGTATCTTCGAGCCTCGTCTTCTATGTGTAGGTGCATCCAAACATCCATAATGTAGCTCCGCACCACAACCATCGACTTAGCTCCAAAACCGAGCCAAAATCTCCACAATAATATGCTAATAACTACTAGTTGCGCTATGTAAAATACCGCTTATCAAATTCCCCCATACTTAAACCTTGCTCGTCCTCGAGTAAGCTAAAAGAAAACTCACTCCTCCAATCAGCACACAGATTTCAGGAAGTATAAGAGAACATGATACTAGCAATCACAAGACTAAACACTTCGCGTACAAACAACCAAAAATGAGCAATGCATATAATCTAATCCTAGCTCCAATCTAGCTCCTTGAGTGATCCTACCCGAACTCCTTATAACACCACTTCTTATGACGCCAACGCCAGAATGATCCTAAAAATTCACTCTTTTTTCTTTGCACTCATTCTGCCTAGGCGCCCTTTCGGGTTTTCACCTAGCCACTCATTTCATTTTGCTAGATATCTCACATATTGCTCACATCACTCAAGTCCATTTTTGCACCAACCTAGAGTCGGTCGGACTACCTGCTTTTTACCTGAACTTTTCAGCTCATCCCAGGATTTTGATTGCCTTTTTCTCATATTTTTGGCTTTTTCTATTTCAAATTTTTCAAAAATGTATACATAAGCCATACACAAATAAACAACACCCTAAAACCTGTGAATACATTCTCTCCCCCATACTTAAACATGGCATTGTCCTCAATGTAATGAAAGACAAAGTAGAAGTACGGGGAAAGAGAAAACAGAAGACTCACATACAAGACCGGATGGTCTCCCTCCAATGAAGCACAAGGTGCGGTAGTAGTGGGATGAGCAACAATGATGATCCAATAGTGCACAGCTCATCCAAAACAAAGGGTTAACATCGAAGAACTCCAAGATTGCAGAACCACAAAAGAAGAATAATGTATGACGAAATAGCAAGTCGCCAACTCCATAAGGTTTCTTAGCACAAACCTGTGATCGTAGTTTGTAACCTATAATCACAAGCTCTTCTTCGGGGAATGCCAATCTTGCATCACTCCAAGACTCATTTTTTTTTTGCCTCAACCTGGGGTTGAGCGAGTCACCTTCTTTTTGCCTATGCGGCCCTTTCGGGTTTTCCGCACATCCAAGGATTTTTTTTATTTTTTATTTTTTATTTTTGATAAAGAAGACTTACAGCGGAGGAAAACCGCGAGCGACCGCGATCGCCGTGGCTCGCGGTTTTGGCTACAGAATGTAGCTGAACCTGTGCTTCGGGCATCCTTCCCTCGGGTTGCCTCCCGAGAAGCGCCTTGTTTAACGTCGTGGCTCGACTCAATGGTGCTCAACTCAAACCTCAATCAAATTCATCGGGTCCTTTAGGAACCCTCTCATTGAGCACCTCCTTCTTGAACCATTCATGGAAAGGTTTAAACCTTAGACCATGCTTCTTGATAGTTGACTCCTTTAGTGGCTCCTCCATCTTAACCTTCTTGGTTGCCTTCCCCCCATACTTGGATTGATCGGGGGGGTGTTTAAGCTCAACTTCTGGGGCCTGCACAAAAGAAGAAGATAGGAGCTTCTTGCTCGGAGTTAGCACAATGGGGCCAATGCCCAAAAGAGAATTAGGGGACTCTCCCTTCTCGTCCAATAAAGTTGTCACTATAGAATCCTCTATCATAGGTTGCAATTCATCCAAAGGGTTAGGACTCATTGCATCAACAAAGCTCAAGGAGGTATCAATGACGGGCTTCATATCATATATGTTATATTCAACTTTATCCCCATCAAATTCCATAGTTAATTTCCCACTATTAACATCAATTTTTGTTTGTGCTGTTTTCATGAAAGGCCTTCCTAACAGCATAGGTGCCGCATCTTTGTCATGTTCCATATCCAACACAAAAAAATCAGCAGGAAATATCAAATCACCAACCATGACAAGAACATCTTCAACTACTCCCTTAGGATACACATTAGACCTATCAGCTAGTTGAATAACAATACCGGTCTCATGCAAAGGTCCTAATCCTAGGGATTCATACAAGGAGAAAGGCAAAACATTGATAGATGCACCAAGATCAAGCATAGCATTTTCAATTTTTGTATCACCTATCACACATGGAATGATAAACCTGCCTGGGTCACCACACTTTTTAGGCATTCGCCTTTGAAAAACCGCAGATACATGCTCACTAACTTTGACCTTTTGTTTCCCTTTCAATTTTTTATTCCTTTTAATAGTGCATATTTCTTTCAAGAACTTAGCAAATCTAGGAATACTCTTAACCAATTTAAGCAAAGGAATGTTTACCTCACACTTACTGAAGGTCTCGAATATCTCCTTATCATTCTCCGGTCTTCTAGTATCCTTCAACGCCTCAGGGAAAGGCGGGACCGGCTTCTGAGAGCAAAGCGGTGGAAAGCTCGGACGAACGTAGTCATCAATGGGAGCTGGGTCCAAACCGCGGGTGAGGGCGGGTGGACGCGATCGCCGTGCCTGAGTCGGAGTTCCTGGCGTCAAACCGCGGGTGGACGCGGGTGAGGGCGATCGTCGGGGCTCCTTGGTGGTTTCTTGGTTGCCCTCTGGTGAATAACGGCGAGTGGCCGCGGGTGACCGCGATCGCCGCCGCTGTTCCAGTGGTTCATCATCTTCAAAACTGCGATCGCGGTAGGTCGCCTCGGATCGCCGTTTCCTGTTTTCAGTTGGTTCAGAACCGTCTTGCACTTCACCCTGTTCAGCATAAGGGTTCAATAGCTTCCCACTCCTCAAGGTAATGGCACTCACATTCTCCCTCGGGTTGACTACCGTTTGTGACGGAAATTTTCCCGACACATTAGCCTCTAGATTACTCACAGATTGAGCAATTTGTGCCACTTGTCTCTCAAGATTCTGAATGGAAGACTTTGTTTCAGCATCCTTCTGCATAACCGACTGGGCCAATGACTTGATCATGTCTTCAGCTGACATGGTTTGTCTCGGGTTGTATTGTGGCCTCGGTTGTTGTTGTTGTGGTTGCAAGAGATGAGGATTTTGAACATTTTGCTGGTTACTCCACCTCAGATTTGGATGATCTCTATACCCCGGGTTGTAGGTGTTAGAGAATGGATCATACTTTGGTCTTGGTTGCCATCCTCCTACAGCGTTCACCTCGGCATTTGACTCCTGAAGCGTTGGGCATAGATCATTCGGATGTCCCACTTCATTACAAATTCCACATGGTCGGGCTTGAGACGGAGTGCCACTCAGCATGAAGCACTTCATCATTTCCTTCAGCTCATTCACATCAGACTCAATCTTGGATGGAGAACTCACAGCCTTGAGACTCTCTCTCTTGCTAAATTGCCTTGAGCCCTCGGATAGCTCCTGAAACATCATGAAAGCTTGGGACGGAGTTTTGTTCAGAATATTACCTCCACAAGCGGCATTCACCATTCTACGCTCCTCATCCGAGAGACCATTGAACAAGTAGAGGATGAGGTCCTGATCACTGTACCCATGATATGGGCAACTTGCACACAACCGTTTGAATCTCTCGTAGTACTCATATAAGCTTTCACCTCCTTGTTGTTCAATAGTAGCAATGGCTCTCTTTAAACTATTCAGCTTTGTGGCCGGGAAGTATTTCTCAAGAAAAGCTTTCTTCATTTCGGCCCATGTCGTGATACTTCCCGGAGCAAGGTAATAGAGCCAATCATTTGCAGCATCCTTCAAAGTGAATCCAAATGCTCTCAACATGATGGTGTCAGCAGTGACACCTCTTGGCTTCATGCTAGAACATACCGCATGAAATTACGCCAAGTGCTTGTTCGGGTCTTCTCCAGCAAGACCATGAAAGTGAGGCAGCTCATGAATCAATCCTGCCTTCAACTCAAAATTCACTCCTTCGGCTAACTCAGTAATAGTTATAGCCAAAGGCTGTTGCTCCAAGTTAGGAGCGGTAAGTTGTCTCAACGTTCTATCAGCCATCTCAATATGGTTCAGACGTTGACGGGCTGCTCTTTGGTTCCTCAAAAATGTCCGCTCAATTTCTGGATCACAATCAACAATGGAAGAATCAGTAGCACGGGTGTGAACCATACAAATGGTTCACACCAAAAGTTGATAAACAAACAATTACAAAGAAAAGAACAATTATTAACTCCCCGGCAACGGCGCCAAATTTGATAGCTTTTTTTTCAGTCGTTCACACTATCAAAGTAATCCTAATATGCAACTAGAGTATAGCATGCAAGTAGGGAATCGTACCCAAGGGAGTTAAAATGTCAATTTCAATGTAACTACTAATTTATCAACTTTAAAGAACAAATGGGGGGGGGGGATTTGGTTTTCTACTAAAACTACTCAATTGCAATAGCACAAAAATCAGATTAAACAATGGGAGAAAGAGTTTCACCTAGCAAGTTTCCACACATCAATTAACCAAGTTGCAATTCGGTTCATTTCATGTTCATCATAATCCTATGGATTTGTCCCAATTATGATTTTTTGTATATTAACAATCCAACCGGTCTTGCTAATACTTACTAATTGAAAACCTAGAAGACCTCCTAAGTTGATTCAATCAATAGCATAGGGCATAAGAAATAATGGATTGCAAGCAAAGACTCAACACCGCAAGTATGACATGCAAATCAATTTCCTTTTCACAATTGAATTCAATATACCAATTTCATGCAATTGTGGTTACTACAAGTGATTAGGGATTCCACCGTCTATCCCTATTCTAGCAATTAGAAAACTATAAAATCGAACTAGGATGTCAATCTAGCCAACAATATAGAAATCCGAATTATGCTCAAGGAAATCAATACAAAAATCCAAAGGGACGAACAAGAGATAAAACCTTACAACTGAATTAATCGAGTGCTTCCACGCTAGGCAAAACAAGGGTCTTAGTTCCGGTTCATGTTCTTCACACAATTCAAATCCAAAAGAGAGACAAAAGAAAAACTAGAAATTGTTCTTGAGAGAGAAAAAATAGGAAAGAGAGAGCATGGAATGTGATGTATCTATCTCTGCACAAAAACGTGCCTTCTAAACCTAAACTGAAACCAATTAATCACCAATTAATTCAGCAAACGAAACGTCAAGCCTGATAAGGAAAAACGGGGGAAGTTCAGTCGCGCCGAAACCGCGACCAACCACGATCGCTTCAGCTCGCGGTTTTGCTTCGCCAAGGTTCTGGAGTTCCTGGGGCCAAACGGCGACCTCCGGCGATCGCCTCCAGTCGCGTCCGCCCACTTCAGCCCGCTTCCGGTCGCCGGCCACTGCTCGCGTCCGCGCCCATCAGCCCAGCTCGCGTCGGCCCGCGGTTCATGGTTCCTTTGCTTCAGCTCACGACAGCCCGGTTCCTCAAGCGTCTTCTCGCCAATGTATCTTCGAGCCTCGTCTTCTATGTGTAGGTGCATCCAAACATCCATAATGTAGCTCCGCACCACAACCATCGACTTAGCTCCAAAACCGAGCCAAAATCTCCACAATAATATGCTAATAACTACTAGTTGCGCTATGTAAAATACCGCTTATCAAATTCCCCCATACTTAAACCTTGCTCGTCCTCGAGTAAGCTAAAAGAAAACTCACTCCTCCAATCAGCACACAGATTTCAGGAAGTATAAGAGAACATGATACTAGCAATCACAAGACTAAACACTTCGCGTGCAAACAACCAAAAATGAGCAATGCATATAATCTAATCCTAGCTCCAATCTAGCTCCTTGAGTGATCCTACCCGAACTCCTTATAACACCACTTCTTATGACGCCAACGCCAGAATGATCCTAAAAATTCACTCTTTTTTCTTTGCACTCATTCTGCCTAGGCGCCCTTTCGGGTTTTCACCTAGCCACTCATTTCATTTTGCTAGATATCTCACATATTGCTCACATCACTCAAGTCCATTTTTGCACCAACCTAGAGTCGGTCGGACTACCTGCTTTTTACCTGAACTTTTCAGCTCATCCCAGGATTTTGATTGCCTTTTTCTCATATTTTTGGCTTTTTCTATTTCAAATTTTTCAAAAATGTATACATAAGCCATACACAAATAAACAACACCCTAAAACCTGTGAATACATTCTCTCCCCCATACTTAAACATGGCATTGTCCTCAATGTAATGAAAGACAAAGTAGAAGTACGGGGAAAGAGAAAACAGAAGACTCACATACAAGACCGGATGGTCTCCCTCCAATGAAGCACAAGGTGCGGTAGTAGTGGGATGAGCAACAATGATGATCCAATAGTGCACAGCTCATCCAAAACAAAGGGTTAACATCGAAGAACTCCAAGATTGCAGAACCACAAAAGAAGAATAATGTATGACGAAATAGCAAGTCGCCAACTCCATAAGGTTTCTTAGCACAAACCTGTGATCGTAGTTTGCAACCTACAATCACAAGCTCTTCTTCGGGGAATGCCAAAAAATTAACTCACAAACGTCGTTGAGTTGGCTTGGACACTGAAGTTGTTGCTGGCGATATAACAATAAAGCACAGGTCTCTAGTGTTGTGCGGGCTTCAACTCATCTCTACCGTGCAACCAAAGGGAACCACTGTAATGTGTAGTATTTTCAAAGAAATCAGGGTTGCACGACCGTCAACTCAATCAACTCCTACCATGCAACCAAAAGGAACCACGGTGGTGAAAAGTGGTAAATCAAGGGAACGGGGTTGCATGGCCTTCTACGAACACAAAAAATAGGCCCACATGTAATCGTGGTGTGGGCCCTGGTGTTCCTCTTCCTTAACTGTCAATCGTAGGGCCATCATCGTTGCCAAATAATGTGTGGGGCTAATGTATCCTCCTAGACGTACAACATGATACACACCATCTCTCCATGGGGAACTTGGACAGATGGCCTTCGGTAAAGCTTTTTTTTGTTTTACGAGTGCAGGGCAATAGGAGGGCTTACATTGGTGTGGAAAACACTTTCTTCAATGTGGTTCGGGCCTCCTCCCTGCAGGTTAGTCTAAAATGCAAAAACAAAAGCAAAACACAAACAAGAGCAACTAAAAACAAGGAAAGAAAAGACAAGAAAAGAAATTCATACCTCGGGTTGCCTCCCGGACAACGCCTTAGTTAACGTCGTGGCTCGACCTTCTACTCTTCCACTCAACTGGGGTTGCTCACAGCAACTGAACTCCTGGGCTCAATATCAGGGGGATGCCTCTTTGTATGCTCTATGTTGAGCTTTACCCCCATTCCCTTACACTTCCTGATGGTGGACCGCTGTTCATATCAATGAGTGGACTTGCCATCTTCAGAAATGGCCTACCCAACATCTCAAGGGCTGCTAGCTTATCCTGCCCTGTATTCAGCGTAGCGAAATTTACCCTCTGAATCCCAGCTTCCTTCTTGTGCTTCCCCTTTTGATTTTTCTTGATCTGGCGCAACGCCTTTAAAAATTCCTTGCAGCGAGGGATGTTATTTGCCAGTTTGAGCAATAGAATGTTTTTCTCACAGTTACTGAAGGTGTCAAATAGATCCTTGTCGTTCTCCACCTTTCTGGTGTCCTTCAGAGCTTCAGGGAAGGGTACGGGAGGCTTTACTGATCCGAGCGGAGGGAAATAGGGCCGCACATAGTCATCATAAGGGTTGGCGGGACGAAGGGATGCTTCTGGGGCCTTTCCGCGGTTGCAGATTGGTTGTCGCGGAATTTGTTCGAGCAAGTCGCCTTCTTCAACACATTTTCCGCGGTCGCGGAAAATTCTCGACCTGATTGTCTTCTTTGTTCGTTCTTTTTCCGCGGTGGCGGATTTCTTGCCGTGGTCGCGGTTAAGTGCCGATTTCTTCCTTCTCTTCTCCAGTGGTCAAGCCGCGGTCGCGGCCTTCTTCCTCGTGGTCGTGGACGTCTTTCTCTCTGGCTCGCTTGGCCTCCACCTCAGCCTCGCTCCTTAGCGTCATGGCACATACGCTCTCCCTTTGGATCACCACCATTTGAGATGGTATTTGCATGGACTCTCTGGCCTCCAACTTGCTCAACACTTGAGCGACGACTTGTCCAAACTGATTCTCCAAGGTCTGAATACTGGAATTTGTCTCGTGCTGATGTTGGACCACTGTTTCAATTTTTGCCCCAATCGAGGTTACAGTGCTAGCCATGGTCGCTATACTCTGCATGATAGTGTTGAGTATGTCAGCATCGGGCATAAGCGAGCTTGCATTTTGACCTTGGAATCTATGCGCATATGGTTGGCCGTACTGTTGAGGGGCACTCTGCTGATAGAAATCTTGTGGCCCCGGGTAAGACTCCTGGTAGTCATGGCCATATGGAGGGTATTGATGGTCCCCAAAACTCGAATCGGGGCGATCCCTCCACCTGGGTTATAGGTGTTTGAGTGTGGGGCATATCTTGGCCTTGGCGGATCAAAACCTCTTGTAGCGTTTACTGCGGCTGCATATTCAGGAAGTCTTGGGCACTCGTCAGTAGGGTGCAGCAGATCATGACAGATTCTACAGGGCTTAACTGTCCTTGTTGCACTGGAAGTTGGGTAATATCCCCTCTCTGGAGAAAATGCGTAGGAGAATGGCTCGTGTTTCGGTTCCTGCCCGAATTGCGGAAATCTCTCCATCTCTGTATCAAAAAATCATAAAGGGAAGAAAATCAGTAGCACGGGTGTGGACCGTAAGATAGGTCCACACCAAAAATTTGCACACAAACACACAAAGAAAAACAAAACTTGCCTCCCCGGCAACGGCGCCAATTTGACAGGCATGTTTTAGTCGTGTTAACCTGGTCAAAATAAATCCTAACAAACCTAAACTAGTAGTCTGGGTAAGCAGGGTCGATCCCACAGGAAGGAGTTGTTTTCTTTATGTAGATTGCATGCAAAGGTAAAAAAAAGGGGGGTTTTGAAGTTGAATTCTTGTGAAACAAGTAAACAAATAAACAAAGCAAATAAAGCAAAGGGTTTTATCAAATTGGGAAAAAACACTTAGCCAAACAAATATCCACTTTTCATATGAATGATCGATCCTAGGTTATCTCTATTCCTTTTCTTTGATTATTCATGTCCCTATTCTGAATTAGTTAATAGTCTAACCAGTCCTAATAACCCTAACTATCAAACAATCCCTACCAACCTTCAGGATTTAATTTAATAGCAGCAAGAATCATAGGAATTAGCCAGGATACATGCAACACCACAACCCGCAGTATTTAACATATAATCAAATCTCTTTCATAATAAACTAGTCCTACCAGTCCTAGAATATCATGGATGCTACTATAGATAAGGAATCTCAACCCGAAATATCCAAACCCTAGCAATAGACAATTACTAATATCAATTAGGTGATCAATCTAGTCAAATCAATAACAATCAATAAGAATATGCTCAAGAGAAAATATATAACCCAAAGGACATAGGAAATATAGAATTAACCTCACAATCAAATCATACGAAAAGCTTCAATTGTCGGACTAAGCAAAAGGTGCGAAAAACAACAAATAAAACTGAATGTAAACTAGGTATGCCGTGATCATGAAAAGCTGATAGCAAACTAGGTTAAAAATAACCTAACCCTAAAACTAAAGAGAAAAGATAACAAAAACAATCTAAAAGGAAATAAATATATGTATCGAAAAAATTAAAATAAAGTAAAAGTCGGAAAAGTTAAAAATCCGCGGCTTCTGTAGACCTGACTGGGTCTATGCTTCGTCTTCTTGGGTGGCTTCCTTCTTTCTTCAATATATCTTCATTTTAGCTTCTCCAAGCCACCATATCTACACTTCTTCTCCTCAACTCCATACTCATCAAGTTGTGCTCTAAACCCATACAAATGGCACCCTAAACACCGGTAACACACTAGTGGAAAAAACCCTTTTAGAGGCGGGCCTTTTGACACTTATTGAGGCGTACACCGTTCGCCTCTACTGCGGGGGCTGCAACAAGTAAGGACCCTTTTTGAGGCGGGCAATATACGCTTCTAAAAGGACCTTATTGAGGCGGGCCTCCTAAGCCCGCCTCAACAAGTCCCTTACTTCGGCGCCAAAACGAGGGACTTGTTGAGGCGGGCCTATAAAGGCCCGCCTCAACAAGTGTGTTTTTTTTTTTTTGGGTGGGTGTTGGTTGTTGAGGCGGGCCTATATAGGCCCGCCTCAAAAAGTCTTTTTTTTTTAAAAAAAAAAATTCAGGATGCTTATATTGTTTCCAGCCAGTTAGAATGCATATCATAAACAATTCATTATAAGACAGTAATGCATATATTGTTTCCAGCCAGTTAAAAGTATTCAAAATCCAAACATAAGAGGCAACAACAACAAGAAAATGTAGAGATCAATTGTATAAATTAAGCATCTTTCATTCAAGCAAGGACAAGCCAATGAAGCAATGAAATATTGTACCAACCCTCCAATGGCATTGGCCTTTCAGAGTATATCTGTTGTTACTCTATTCATTCCATATCTCCCTCTCTAGACATGTACTACTCTCAGCTTTTTAACATTTTATGTGATTACAATTGTTGGTCTAGCACTATTCTAAAGTCCTACTATTCTTGCAGTATCTGTATTAGAAGGACGTTACCATGGGTATCTGCTGATTTCCTACTATAAGTTAGCTATTTCCAGTTTTGACTAAAGAAGTTTAAATTATCCATCCAAACCTCCCGATTTCTTCTTCATCAGCAACTCCATCTTCTTTAGCACTTTTGAGATCTCCAGCAGTTCCTGCTCCCTCCTTGCCTTCTCCTTCAGCATATCATTGTACCTTTCCTGTTCAAAAAAGAAGAATGATGGGTTAATCTAACTGAATTGGTGCTTCAAAGGCCAAATACCTCATACGGTTGGTGCTTCAAAGGCCAAATTCCATCACCCCTTGGGAATCCCAGCGCCTTTTGTACCGCTCCGTACCCCCAGGGGCCAAAGTGTCAACGACATGCTTTAGCAGGTGATCTAAAAGCCCCGTGTCCCCAATTTGTTTCCTTGCCTCTGCTCTAAGAGCATATCGTGAAATGGGATTCAGGTATGCTGCACGTCTGGCTTTCATCACAGAAAACAGCTCTTGTTTTGCACTCTCATACCTTCAGAAAGAGCACTTGATCAGTAAAAATGCAGGAGGATCACTAAGGCATTCATTGTTTTTTTCCCAAGATAACGTATAAGATGATTAATTCTAGGGGATCTTAAGTTGAGCAAATCATGCCCAGAGGTCTATGTATGCTCCTACCGAAGAAGACGAGTTCTCCAGGTCTTCCAAAAGTGAGTTTCTGAAGCTTATTTAATTAAAAATATAATAGATATAACTTCAACATTATGGAGTTCCAGAAAAGTGGACTTGTCACATAAAAATCAGTATAAAATGCAAGATAAAGGGGAAAACATCATGCATTTCAATGGAGCAGTAAGAGATTTAATTAAAACTAAATGCCCATATACTGTGACAGCTAATTCATTTTCTGTAACACAAAAATACTGGCTAGGTGACTCTCTCTCTTATATATAATTAGAGCAATTTAAGTCAATTAATTTAAAAACACAAGCATTGTTTTAGTCGATTCCCTTTACGCCAAACGCAAGGAAGATTCATACAAGAAAAAAACAAAGAGACAGTGCATAGCAAGAGAAGTTCAGGCTAAAATGATTAATAGGAAAATCCAACTCTAAGTTGCAAATAACAACTAAAAATCAAAGATTCTAACAACTAAAAATCAAAGATCATCTTCTCTATTATACATCGACCGTTGCCGCATATGTCTTGCCCCTTCCTCCTCAGGGAGATCTGCTCCACTATCAACTATAAAGTCTGGAAACACAAGATTCTCAATCAGTAAACACAGAGATTCATGTGTTTGTTTCATGGCAAGTCCCACAGCCCAAGTTGTATTTTACAATCCATCTTTAAAATTCTACTAAGATACAAGAATCATGAAAGAAGAGCTTCTAAGTAGTCACTGAGATTCATGTTTTGTTTGATGCCAGCCACCAGAGCCCAAGTTGCACTTCACAATCTATCTAAAATTCTACTAAGAATTCCAGAATTATGATTGAATAGCTTCTAAATAATCGGCAATTATCAGTAGATTATAAGGCAATAAGATCATAAACAAACCGTCCCAAATTCGTAAACCCCTATCGCCCCAATGTGACAAATTTAACAGAAATATTTGCAGCTAAAATTACCCAGAAATCAATTAAGTAAAACCTAATATGTGTCACGAATCAAAGCACCCGATTCGTTAATAGTGTGCGAACCAACAAAACCCTAAATCGCAAAAAGAAAAGAAGCGGCAGAATACTAACCATCTTCACCCTCCTCCTCTTCTTCCTCCTTGTCACTGTCAACTATAGCTTCATCGTCAATCAAAGCAGAGACCCGACCCCTTTTCGACGAGCGCCGCTTGGAAGCACCACCATGATACTCCTCCTCCTCGTACTCCTCCTCTTCCTCCTCATCGTCTTCCTCAGCGACGTCGTCAATAAACTCGGATCTCCTCCTCTTTCCGCTTGGGGTGGCTCGCCGGTGGTCGGGGTGAGGGAGAGAGAGCGTGAGGAGGGAGTTCGGGGGAGAGATGGACGCAAAGGAGGGTTAGGGCTGAGAGGTATCGGGGCTGGGAGAAAAGAAAGAGAGGAGAGAGAGAAAGAAAAGAAAAGAGGGAGAGAGAAAGAAAAGCAAAGAGAAAAAAAAAATTGTTGAGGCGGGCTTTAAGAGGCCCGCCTCAATTAGGTATCAGTAGAGGCGGGCCTAACATTGGCCCGCCTCTAATACTTTAGCGGGAATATTTTTTTCAGAAATTTTTTGAGGCGTATAATAAATTGCCCGCATCAACAAGCTTTAATTGAGGCGGGCCTTACCCTGGCCCGCCTCTAATACTTTAGCGAGAAATGTTTTTTCGGATACTTGTTGAGGCGTATATTAATTTGCCCGCCTCAAAAAATGTTTTTGAGGCGTATAAATTAATTATCCGCCTCAAAAACCAAAAAAAGTGATTGCCTAAGTCGTTATTGAGGTGTTTTGTACTATGTACGCCTCTAAAAGGGAGCCTCAAAAAATATTTTTTCCACTAGTGACAACTCCTAGATAAGCACTACAAAGTAGAGTTGATCAACCTCACAGGGGCATTTGGTACACTTTGTTGTCAGACGCACTCCTCACACATAACCTGCAGCAACCAGCCTCTCACCAACAGATTGTGGGCTCACACAATTTTCAGTGATCGGATTGGCTGGATAAAGAAACTTACACCCTACCACCTTGATCCTTTGAACAATTCCTTTAATGCTTTCTGGTTGTATGGGTTGAATACCTATATAAATGTTTTACTCACGAACCACTTGTACTTAGTACAAACTCTGGAAAATCTATGTCTGGACAAATGTAATCTCAGGAATTGCGAACACATGAGACACTACCATATGAACAACTCTGTGTGCTTCTATGTCACAACCGAATGGAAGAAAAATATGAATAATCATGGGGAAACAGGGGTCTTATGGGCCACTTCCCTTTCTGGACATCTCTCCCCCTGTGCTAGAAACCAATATCTCTGGACAAAACAAAAAGTGACAAACTCCATCTTCCTTGATCATTTTTTATGAAGATATTAGTATGGAATTGTAGAGGATTAGGCAGGAAAAACCTGTGGGCAGATATCGAATCTTTCTGCAAAATTGAACGAATCCAACTATGCGCTATACTTGAAACAAGAACAGAAAAACAACCAAATGAACGAATCTGGAAAAAAGCCGGGTTTGATGAATTCCTCTTCACGCCTGCAACCGGCTTCTCGGGGGGCTTGTGCCTCATGTGGAAGTCATACCAAATGACCAATGAAATGATTCAAGTAGAACTTACTAGTTCTAGATTCTCGTGTTTAAAATACTCAAACACGATAACAAAAATTGAACTCATGATTATCATAGCATATGCCCCACCAAACGAAGCCAATAAAAATTCCTTCTGGAATGACATTAAAACCTTCATTCTGAATTGTTCAATCCCCTGCATCCTCAAAGGGGATCTGAATGAGATACAAGATCATACTGAAAAAAGTGGAGGATTGAATACAAATGCTGCCAGATTCAATAGACTTCTTAACATAAAAAATGACTGCGAACTCATAGATATCCCGACTCAAGGAAACACATTCACATGGCGCAAAAACAAAATGGAAATAAATAATACCTATGAAAAATTAGACAGAACTCTTGTACAACATCAAATACTACAATGGGATCCTGACCTTTGCACTAAGAATCACGCTTTCACAACCTCGGATCACTGCCCGATTTCGATTGAACTTTCCACACCGAACCACTTCAAAAACCAACCCTTCAAATTTGAAAAAGTATGGATGTCCAGGAACGACTTCAGAAATGTGGTCAAACAGTCCTGGCGATCATGCTTTCATTGATCCAGAATGTACGACATCACCAGAAAAACACTAATTCTTAAAAAACTAGCCAAACAATGGAACAGAAACACCTTTGGAAACCTATTTACACAACTAAACAAAATTGAAGAAGAACTCACAAAAATACAAAAAGTCATTGCTATTAATGCCGACAGGCCACTGGCCATTAAGCAGACTAGACTCATCGCAAAAAAAGAAAATCTTCTCAACTTCCAAAAGATCTTCTGGAACCAAAGAGCGAAAACTAAACATATTAAATTTAATGACACAAATGCCAGCTATTTCCATAAAATTACCACTGGCAAGAGAAATAGGAAAATCATCAAACAAGTCCGAACAAATGAAGGCACCATGATAACTGGTGAGGAAAATATTAGAAAAGAAATACGTAATGAATTTATCAAGCAATTCAAAAGTGCACCTATCAACCAGAATCTTCTACACGAACATCTACAACTCATTCAAACTGAAATCACCCACGAGGACAACCAAGAACTCACCCAACCAGTAACAAATGAAGAAATCAAGAAAGCCACATTTGCGATCGATCAGGATAAATCTCCTAGACCTGATGGCATGACAACTGAATTCTACCAAAAATACTGGGACATTGTTGGACCATCTGTCATCCAAGCAGTGAAAAGTTTTTTCCTCTCTGGGAAAATCCTGAAACAAATCAATCATACCTTTATAACATTAATAGCCAAATGTGAAAACCCAAATTCGACCAACCACTACAGACCTATTAGTTTATGCTCGACTATCTACAAAATAATCTCAAAGATACTAACAGAACGACTTAAGAACAAAATGAGCAAAATAACTCACCAACTTCAAGGAGCCTTTATCTCAAACAGATCGATCCAAGACAACATCTTAATAGCCCGTGAAATTTTCCATTCCTTCAAAGCCAAAAAAGGCGCTGAAGGATACCTTGCGATTAAACTTGACATGGAAAAAGCATATGATAGAATTGAATGGAACTTCATTATTGATGTCATGCGAAAATTTGTTTTTGCCCAACCTTTACCAACTGGATCAAAGAATGTATGACTACTGTATATTTCTCGGTACTCATGAACAACGGACCTACTGAAATCTGTGTACCTGAATGCGGACTGAGACAAGGTGACCCCCTCTCACCCTTTCTCTTTATCTTGGGTGCAGAAATACTTGCTAGGAAATTACAAAGAGCTATAGACCGACCTAAAAACCCACTTGGGTTCCAAATCACTAAAAATGGAACAAGAAAATCATCGATGATTATTATAATCTTCAAAACCTAAGCAAAGCATGACAACTGTAAGGAAATCAAGAAAATCATCGATGATTATTGTCAGATCTCAGGACAAAGTGTGAACTTCCATAAATCAGCCTTTCAAGTAACAAAGAAAGTTTCGACCACTCGAAAACAACAAATTCAAGGTATCCTTACGATCACCAACATGATCTCGCTGGATAAATACCTTGGATGCCCGATCATTAATGGAAGGGTCAATTCAAATACCTTTGCAGAGATGATCACTAAATCCAGAACGCAATTAACCAAATGGAAAGCGAACTCCTTATCACAAGCAGGAAGAACAACTCTAATAAGATCCAACCTTGCTACTAAACCAAACTTTATCATGCAAAGCTTCATGCTTACAAACTCAACACACAATGAACTTGAGAGAATCAATAGAACCTTCTTCTGGAATAAAGACTCCTCCTATAAACCCCTTATCGGGTGGGACAAAGTATGCCAACCTCTTTCAAAAGGGGGCCTTGGCATTCGAAAAACAAAAGATATGAACTATGCTCTCCAGTACAAACTACTCTGGAAAATTTTAGCTAAGCCTGGAAACTGATGGGTTAGAATAATCAATGAAAAATACCTTAAAAACATACACCTCCTATCTTATGACTAGAGCAAAAATGGCTCTTGGCAATGGTCCAAGATGATGAGCATCAAAAAAGAATTTCAACAAGGACTGATTTGGCAAATTGGCGATGGAAAAACAATTAGGTTTTGGACAGATAAATGGGCATTAAACGAACCTCTCTACAACATCATCAATCCCGCGCTAGGAACAAACTTAGACTGCAGAGTCCACGAATTCCTCGACCAAAATATGAACTGGAACAAAACAAAACTCCAACAAATACTACCAAATGATATGGTGGACAGGATTGTGAGCATCCCAATCCCCGTAAACCACATTACTGATAGGCTGTACTGGGAACCAAGCAGAAATGGATGGTTCTCTACGAAATCAGCCATAGAACTCATTAACAAAAATAAACATGTCTCGGTTTATGACTCCTCCTGGATCTGGAAAATGAACACATATCCCAAAGTCAAAAAAATTCTCTGAAAAATTCTAAAAAACGGACTACCAACAAAATCAAGACTACAAGAAGAAGGAGTGTCCATCCCCCCAGGTTGCATCTCTTGCACCCACCCTATGGAGGATACAAATCATTTCATTTTCCAATGCGAACATACTTTAAAGACAATCTCAACAATTAATATAACAACTAGCCTCTACCTAAGAACAATCGACCCCACAAACAAGCATATTGGACAAATCCTTGATGAAATAAAACTCAAACTCTCCCCCATAGAGCTGACAGAGCTATCTGTGGCCTGGTGGGGCATCTGGTTTTCGAGAAACCAGATAACTTTCTCAAATGACAACCCTGATAGGGATATCATTAAAGATATTCCTAAATATATTCAAAATCTTATCTCAGCTTGGAATAAAACACGTAGATGGAACTCAGACTGTACCTTCGAACAATGTCCCACAGTGAGAAATGCAACAACTAAGAGAAAACACCGAAAATCTAAATGGAAAAAACCATCTGATAAATTTATTAAAATTAATATAGATGGATCTACCAAATCTAATGGTCTATCTACAATTGGCATGATATGTAGAAATACCATGGGAAATCCGATCTTCATTCATACAGAAAAATGTGGCATATTTACTCCCCTCATCACTGAAACTCTTGCTCTCAGAAATGCGCTCATTAAAGCAAAAGAAAAGAAATTCGACCAAATACAAATAAAAACTGATAACCTTACTATTGCAAATGTTATCAATAAAATCTGGCATTGTTCATGGGAAATCGAGATTCTTATCTCTGATATCCTATGTTTATTAAAATCCTTCCAGACAGTGCAAGTTTCCCATATCTTTTAAGAATTGAACTCGGTAGCCGATCACATTGCAAAACTTGATCACAACCTTTCTCTGAACGATATCATGAACAACTAAGAGCTTCAAGCTCTCATCCGCAAGAATGCTATAGGCTGAGTATTAAGGTCTCTTTTGACACTAGTTTAATTTCTTACCTTATAAAAAAATATATTACCTAAAATAACTTCTAAGAATCTGATTGGAAATTGCAAAACATGCTTATCTTTTTCTCCACCACATGGAAAGCAAACAAGCATCAGACAATTATCTTTCCCTGCACTTCTTCAGCTGCCCACACCATTTTCTTGCTCACCAATCATACTCCGCCACGTGTCCCACTCACCCCTTTCTTTTTCCCTCACCTCCATTGTTGCCATCTCAAGGTTTTAGTAGTAAAAAAAACACTGGATAGTGAAGACTGAAGACCTAGAGCTACAAGCAATCTCAGATCTTCACTATCTAGCGCTCCACCGCTCTCCACATCACCATGAGACCTAACCAAAACAACCGCCAGCCACCACCACCGCCGTCTCGATCTCCGCAGCCATCGGACTCCACCATGAGGCCTAACCACGGTCCCCGCCAACCACCGTCTCACTCTCCCTCTCCGTCTCCACGCCCCTTAAACTCAACCCCGAGATCCAACGATCAACCGCGGCAGCCACCGCCTCATACGCCACCGATGCTGGAACCAGAACGGACATTCGTTGCGTATCCACCCTACATAATGCCGCCGCCTCCACCGCGGAGATCTGGCGGTTCGAGCTGCGCCTCCTGCATTCTAGCCACCGCCTTCCTCCTCATAGTCGCAGTCATCGCTATCGCCGCCTGTTTCGTGCTCTTCAAGCCGCAGGATCCGAAGATCGCCGTCGATTCAGTCCGATTTCCGGCGTTCTCCCTCTCCAATGGAACAATCAACTTCACGATCTTCCAGTACGTTGCAGTCCGAAACCCTAACCGGTATTCCTTCTCCCACTACGACAGCTCTCTCCAGCTTTTCTACTATGGCAGCCAGCTAGGGTTTATGTTCATCCCCGCCGGCCAGATCGCTCCCGGCCGAACTCAGTACGTCTCCGCCACGTTTAATGTGAAGTCGATCCCGGTCGCTGATCAGCCGTCCGCGACCGTGGCGGTGAGCAGCGGAGGGGCCGTGCTCGGTCCCGGCCCAACGATGGAGGTGGAGACGAGGATGAAGATGGTGGGGAGGGTTAAGGTTTTGAAGGTGCTGGCTCACCATGTGGAGACCAGAGTGAGGTGTAGGGTTACAATTGAGGTGAGTAATGGGAATGTTTTGGGCTTCCATTGCTAATGGCTAAAGCTTCTGGTGTGTTTTTCACTCCTTTAGCTTTGTTCCATTTTGTGTTTGAGATTGTATGTGTGAAACTGTGAGTTAGAGTATCTAGATTTGTTTCAGGTAATTAGCTTGGTTTTGATCTTTCTTGGGGTTCCAATTTAGGAAAATGATCTAATGCAAATTGTGAAACAAGTGTAAAAAATTAGGGGATTTGTTGTGTGATTTCAATATTATGTTTCAGAAATGGAAATGAAAGAATTTTGCCTATACAATTTCATTGCTGATATTGTTTATGACTTTGGAATTTTATAATCCCAACTGAGCAAATCTCCAGGTAGGGATAGTAGATTTTAATATCTGATTGATCAGCTTTCTATATGAGCACAAATCTAATCATGATTCATGAATGATCTTGGAAAGCTACTGCTCTGTTGCCTCCTCTGAAGCAGAGAAGGAACGTTTTTTCAGCAGTGCAAAATCCCAGTCCACATGACTATGGAAAGTTGAGTATTAGAAGATGCATCCATAGATGATTTAGATGATGTACAGATCAATCTTTGATTGTCTTCAAGGTAATTACTTGCAATCTGTCCCCAAAAAAATGATTACTTGCAAAAGCTGCAGTGGCCAGTTTGTATAGGACAGATCAAAGCTGCTCAAAATAGCTAAAAAACAACTACATAACGACTGCTATAGCTTCTAAGAACAGCCCAACAAGGGTTCATAATCTGAGAAGAAAAAAGAGAATTTATCGTTACAACTACCGGTCTTACAACTGGGTTTTACTTTAACTTTTACTTCCAGTATCTGTCTCTATTTACTAAATACACATCCATACCAATTACCATCATTTTCAATGCTGTTTCATCAGCCACACAAAGATCACTCATTATTGATAAGAGCAGGGTGGAGGAGGAAGCAGAAAAGAACTGAAGAAGCTTTATTCTCAGCTGCAGAGGTTGGGAATGCAAGCTCCGCCATCAGGGTTCTGTTGCTCCTTCCATATTCGCCCAGTAACCCTCAGCTTCAGCTCCTTCCTGTCCCCACCCGAGAAGAAGAGTGCCATGTTTCTCTGTATGATAAGCCCGTCATGGCTGTCCCTTACCTTTCTGTGGCTGTCCCGTATGCTTCTAGGAGTACCCTCCCATGTGAGCTTACGCCCATTGCCTCCAACCTCAAGGCTGTAGCTGTAGTTACGAGCCTCCATTTCGTCTCCCATGAACCTGAGGAATGCCATGTATACTGGCGCCATGCCCAGTTGAAATGCTTCAAAGTGGAGACAGAAGTACTGACCAAAGCAGTGGAAGACCTAGAAAATGGGGGAAAAACATGATTGTGATAAATGTGCAATAGAAAAACACAAATTTGACGCTCGGTGTTTATTGAAGAGCAGACTTACAGTCAGCATCCAAGTAGCGTTCTCTACTTCACGGGGATTGGATTTCACGTAGCGATGGTTGAAAGTACATCCAGAATGCATGTCTACCTTGTGATCATCCCTCAAGTGAGCCACAAGGTACGGGATATCTCCAAGAACAGAACACTCTGACCCAGCATATGGGCAATTGTATGGCCTGAAGTTGCATACAGCTTCGTGTTTGAGCTTGCTGTAGTAAGGGAAGATCTCTGGGCACCCGAGGGAATAATACTTGCAAGGTAGTTCGAGTGATTCAGCCACTTTCTCCAGTGCCAGGCATCTGATATCTCCAAGCTCTTGCCTACAGGTAGGGCATCGGTTGTGCACCCGTGTTTTGCATGTGGAGCAAAGTGTATGTCCATTGTGGCACTGAAACATCAAAGAATTTAAGCAGATAAACTAGATGCACGCGCACACACGACACAACATGACCATAATCCCCTTTAAATTGAACAAACAGAAACGTCATGACGGAGGAAGAGTCATATTCTCTAATGTCAATGTATCAACAAAAACTGAGTTTTAGTAAGAAAATGGTCAATAAAAAAAAAACAGGGATATTGATGCACAACAACAAAAGAACTATCTAGAAGCGGTCTTGGCAGACAACAAAAAAGATGTATATAAAACAAGGAAATGGATGCACCAGCAAATTGCAAATCATATGATATTGCAAGAAGTTTCAGAAACAGCTTGCAGTTACAACTTACAACCACAGAAAGATCCCCTATCAACAGGAGAAATAGAACTGAATTTAGTAAGAAAATGGAGCATCATTTTCACTTGGAAGAGTTAATTTAATGCTTTTGATCAGGTTCCAATTGAGTTCTCATTGGTTCAAATTGAGGCTGGACTGCCTTCATAAGTTTGCACAGGAGGATTAAGATCTACTTTCCTAGAACAAGAATTCAATATAACATTATTGTTCATCAAAACAAGCAATACCCAAACGCATAGTCATTCATCTAACCATCAACAGAGAGATGAAGACTGCATTTTAATCTACTACCATGTCAGTTTGCAACCACATCGATTTTTTTCAGAAAGTGGAATTAATCCTTCATGGAAAATAACAGGAAGAATCTTATGTTAACAAGCCCAAAACTACACAAAGTCATGCGAATACTAGCTTATTCTATCTCAAGCATGCCACTACTTGGTAATTTATTCATGTCTTAGAGAAATTCATTTGTTATAGGGTTTTAACTTGGTTCCAATTAAGTTATCATTTTAGCTTCGCTAAATATTGAGATTGGACTGGGTTCGGATAATATTACATACAGAAGACAGGCATATTCTAAATTTATCAAACAAGTTTTAGTATTACTTGGATCTTTATGAAGAATAAATCTTCCAACTATACAGAATCCGCACAAAATTCAGATAATTCAATTTGAGCTAGAAACTCTATTCTTTACTACATCCTTTATACATGGTAAATAAGTATGTAAAAACAAAAACAACCCCTGTCAAGTACACAAACAACTACAAGTCTTAAGAGTAGGATGTAGACACAAACCAGACAACCATAAAGAATGACAATATTTTCCAACAAATTACAAATAAAATAAGAAAAATTAGGGCCACATGCAAAGATTATCCCAGAGATAAGCAAATGGGTTGGCGGTAAGATTGAAAGGAAAAGAGAGAGAATAGAATTTGAAATTGTCAAACCTGATGGATTGGAGGGTACATAGAATTGGTACAAACGGGGCATTCAAGAAGCTCATGAACACTGGTGGCAGGGTGAGCCGCCGAATTGGAAACGACGGCGTTCCCATTGCCGTTAGGCTTGGACGACGCGTACTGGTGAACCAGCGGGTGGTGATGGGCGAGTGAGATAGGGTGGGGGTAGCGATCGATCTCGTCATCATCAATCATGCTATCTAGAGATGAAACACATTCAACGTTATCCAGATCCATTTCTCCCAATCCTCGCAAACCCTAATCCCTTCGAAATCAGTTCTTTTCCCCAAGAAAACTACAGAAACCAGATCGAATAAGAGTGCGATTCATCGAGGGTTTTAGGGAAGAAACTCGAGATGAGTTTGGCCTTTGGCGGAGGAGAGTGTGATGGAGAACGAGGGCATCCGAATTTTCATGAACACTGAAAATGGGAAAGGGGGGAAAAACTGCTCTCAAAAATCAGAAAGGAGGTGCTTTGCTTAAGCCTGGACAAAAAGACGAAGGGTCCGTTCGGCAACATCTGAGTGAAGTGAGTTGAAGTTTCGAATTTACTTTAACTCTCACTTAAACTCATATTTTTACTTAAGTTTGGGGTGATATTAAGCAAAATTATTTATACTCCATGACTTAAGCTCACTTCCAACCCCAAAAATCACTTGTCAAACACACCCGAAGAATACACGGGATTTGAAGATAAAGCTTAATTAATCAATTATTCTTGATAATTTGGCTTATATAGAATTACAACAAAATTGACGAGTTTTTGTAATGAATTACATAAAATATTTCATACTTCGAAAATATAAATGAATTTTTGGGAGATAAATTTGCTTGCAACATACTACCATTTTGTTCAAATAGATTTTTACATTAAGGGTCTGTTTGAATACCCTCGTAAAATACATTAAAATACATTATCTTATATTAAATTACATTAAATCATCAATTTAATACAAAATAATAATTTTTAATGCATTCTCAAGGAAATCAAACAAACCCTGAGGATGATTTTCTCAGACCGCCACCTATTGAAGTTGGGCCCTACTTATCTTCCGCCATTTTTTTTAATCATTGGCCCGGTTTGAATGACCATTGTCACCCTATATTTAGACCGGGTTCTAGTTGACCACCTTTCGATGGGACGGACTCTCACAATACTAATAATTCCATACACGTCATCAGAAAGACTCGAATTCGAGACCTCTGAATAAAACACTTAAAAGACCTAACGTCAATACCCACTAGACCAACTCTAAACACTTAAGGGGTATGTTAAAAAACAAACTTGATGTCGGTAACCACCACCACCATTATTTTATGTTACCCTATATATGTATACAATTTTATTCTTTTTTTCTGAAAGGGATATAATTTAATAATATTAAAATATTGCAATAAAAGAATGTATCTTAATGAAAATATATTCCAAATGTAAAATTTAACAAAGGGCGTGTTGAAAGTTATGTGTACATTTTAATAAACTTTGTTGTTCCTTAGACAATTTGCACTCATTTTAAGGATTTGATTTTTTTATTAATTAGATTATTTCACTTTATATGGTATGTCTCATTGCTACCATTCGCATATTTATGATTGATCGTGGTCTCATTTTGACCTGAGTTCTTAGATTTGGGCTGTTAGTTGGTCCATAGGAAAAACTCTAGGAAAAATATCATTTTGATTGATCGTGGTTACTCCTCACATCCTAATCTTTCGGGATAAACAACATAGTTTACAACTTCTACCTTATCCAAAACTTGAATTTCCTACACTTGGGATGTCATTTTTAATATTATAATATTGATTTTTAATATTATAATAACAGATAATGTATAATCCAAATATACTCTTGATATAAACTAGCAAATAAGATGTGGAAAAAATGGTCTAACCATGTATCAATTCATGCTTTAAAATGACCGCTAAACTTTTTATAATTCAAGTAAGACCCTGTCCAGCCCACATGAGCACTAGTACAGCCCAGACCGCGTCTGAAAATACGCGCCCAACAGCCCAAATCTAAGAACTCAACCAGGCACCAGCCCATTAATCACCAAGAGTACCATTAAAATCGCAGCATTCTAGCCCATCTACATCAATATTCATGGTTATATTAGCTAAAACTGAAGGTTATGTTAGAATGTAATATTAGATGGAAAATGTTCATGTGAAAATGAATGTTTAGTTGAAAATGTGAGAATGCCGGATATGCATGAATTTATGACTATACGTGCATAACTTTGGTAGGTGAAAACTCATGCACATATAGGCAAAAATTCACGCACACCTCAAGATGTGCATGAATTTTTACGTATATATGCATATATTTATACTATATGGTGACTATGTGTAATTGAAAACTAATGCACATACATACGAAAATTCATACACATCACAATATGTGTATGGATTTTTGCCTGTATGTGCATATATTTTTTATTATGTGTGTGAATATGTATAAGTTAAAACTCATGCACATACACACAAAATTTCATGAACACCTCAAGATGTGCATGGATTTTTGCATATATATGCATATTTTTTTGACTATATATATATATAAGTGAAAACCCATGCACATATAGACAAAATTTCATACACATCTTGTTAAGTGCATGGATTTTTGCATGTATGTGTGTATTCTCACGTTCTCATCTAAGCGCCCTTTCTCACCGGATCCGCATCCATATTAGATTGAGTAAGATTTTATTTATGATATTAGTGGCAAAAAAATCTGATACGGACTGGCACATTTATTGAATGGAAAAAATTAAGTAAAATAAACTATCGTGTGTATATGAAACACACTATTGGAAATTTGGAAGTGATGGATATCAATTTTTAATATATAAGTTTAGTGGATTGTTCATTCATTTGTCAGTTGGTTTTATGATGAAACTTCACTGAGCTTATGCACTAGGCACATCGCGCATATGCGCTCGTACGTTTTGGCCCCCAGTCTATCGACTCACGTACTTTCACAAAGAGGTAGGTGACCCTTACTAATTAAGGAATCAGGTGAAAATGACAACACTTAGTTGTCGGTGTTACAACGACCTTTTCATATAAACACATAGGTAGAAAGAGTATGATCACGTAAATATAGGAAATATATGCACATGCAATTACTATGGAACGTATGCACGCATAAAAAACGTATACACACGTACTAATTAAGAGAGCATATGCACACATAAAAATCATTTAAAAACATATAAACACATACTAATTAAAATAATATAATACACACATAATATATAAACATGTGTTTTTCAATACACATATGCACAAATAATAAGAAGAGTCTGTATTCATACACTATATACATATACTTTCTATCCATGTATATAAACATATCATTCTCAGGCTTACATCTAAGCTTGAATATCCAAACAATATCTTTCCCATACATTATTTATCCTTCCTCCTGTACGTTTTGCTTTCATATAACAAAAATAAGATTCGCCTGTCATAATCTCGTGTTACTAATGTTGTATCTACCTACGTACTATTAGGGGTCGTTTGGTTATAATAAAGGAAACGTAAAGGTAAACGCAATGAAAAATAAAGGGAAAGGAAACAATTTCCATTAAAATTGTAAATTGTTTGGGTGAAGCATTGAAACGGATTAAAAATCTCATAATTTTTCTGTTGACTTTTCCCCAATTTCAGATCTGAAAATTATGGTGAGGAGAATAGTGATGAGGAAGACAAATTGACAGATGAGAGGGAGAGAGGAAACAAGAATGTTCGTCTGATGGAGGTGAGAGTTTGAGAACAATGAAGTTTGACGCCTTGACGGATGAAGTTCGATGTAATTGAAAGTGTCGGAGATGAGGACGAACGATGTCGGAACTCGGTGGTGAAGAGGACGAAGAAGGTCACCGTTGCGGCAGTCGACGGAGGACAGTGGTGCAGAGGTCGTCGGCAGTCTGTTGTGCGGAGGATGCGGCTGTCGACAGAAGCTGTCGAAGGCCCTTAACACCCCTGTTCGCGTCCTGCAAATCGGCCTCACGGAGAGCTTCATCGCTACCGCCGCCATGTCGGAGCTCGAGGAGAGCGTCCCAAAGTCGAGATTGTAGAAGACAAAAGAAGGGAGGTGGAGGAGGGGAGGTGGAGGAGAGTCGAGAAGGGAGTCGGTAGTGGATAGGAAAGGATTTTGTTACTTCTCAAATTTATGCAGGAAACAAAACACAAGTTATTTACCTTTATCGGTGTAGTCAAATAATTGTAAAATTTGACAACAAACATCTCACAGGGGAGTGAAATAGTTGTTTCCCTTTCCGTACCTTTAAGATAGCACAAACAAACGGCCCCTTAGTCTATTATTATGACATGACATTCAATTGCCAAGTGCATAATTTACCCCTGTAACTTCTTTACAATAATTCATCAAACTTTCTTCCCCACCAACACCTTCACTATTATAAATGCACAGAACCGCAATTAAATCGATTCAGTGACATAATAATTCCCCCATATCGTCTTTTTCGTACCCAACCAATAATATATCACCTCTACTTTTTTTCCAAAAATTTAACACACATTGCACAAGAGGACAATTAATAATCCAATTACTCCGAACTTGTACACATATATATGTGTATGAAGTTAGTTAAGGATACCAACATTACAATAATGAGTACTTCAATAAATTTATTAGACAATAATAATTAAAAACTAGCTGAAATTAATCAGCTACCATGCATTTAATTTAACAAGAAATCAAGCTTATGTAACTCTCTCATGGGCATAATTAGCTTTAATTAAAACTAATAACCCTTGAGAAACCTCTGGTACCATATGGCAGAGCGTTTCTTGTACCTCTTCAACCCGTTCTTGTAATCCACATAGCATAAACCGAACCTTAGTGTAAACCCTACGTCCCACTCGAAGTCGTCTAGGAACGACCACGCGTAGTATCCTTTCACGTTCGCTCCCATCCTAAATGTTCACCACATTCATTATAACGAACGTGAAACACTAAACACAAAAGTGTGCATAATCATATGCATCAATAATATGATGTTACGAGAGTGATTACTTGATTGATTGTAAGAGGTAGGAGATATGCCCATAGTGGTAGTTTATCCTCGCTCGGTCCTTAAGAGCCTCTTCAATTGGCAATGTACTATTGCTTAAATCCGCTAACCCTATTAAGATACATTTATAAGTTAGTACTACAAACATATATTGTTACTTGATTAGGGTTCGTTTGGTTTTAACTTATGAAAACGGTTACGGAAAGGAGACGAATCTAGTCAACTTTGATATTATAATACATTGATCAAAATTTTCATCTTGGCTTGAAAACGATAACGGAAAGGAGATGAATCTAGTCAACTTTAAAGTAGACTACATTCATTTTCTTTCTGTTATCGTTTCCATAATTCAAACCAAACAGACCCTTAAGATGAGACTAAATTTGATCGAGATGTAAGTATCTTACCGTTCTCGGTGATAACCACGGGCGGGTTGTTATATTTCTTCTTAATGTGTAGCATAAGGTCCCTAATTCCCTTAGGGTACACATATAGCCAATTCAAAGCAGTCTACAATAAAAAAAATCAATTAGTGCTAATTTAGGTAATAATATCAATTTTGTATAGTGATTAGGGTTTCACAATTTAGTGAAGTACGTACCGCTGCACCAATGAGTTTACCGTTCTTTTCCGCTGAATACATATGTACCAATTAAACACTTTAGAGTTAAAGAATGTAACGTTACGTTTCAAGTTGTTAAAAGCAATAGAAAAATATTTACCGGTGAGAGTACTATGCCAATCTGTAGTGAAGCTCAATTGAAGAGGGTTAGAAGAATTTGGGTCGTCTACTGCATAGTATGATGTGTAGTAATTTACACCAAGGAAATCGATCGAGTTCTTAAGCATCGCGGATTGCTCCATGGTGAAACGAGGCAATCGGTTTCCTACTATGGATCTCATTGTTTGAGGATAATGACCAAATGTAATGGGTTCTACAAACCTGTTACATAACGCCATACGAAATAATTTACTAATACGGAAACGCGATTAAGTCCTAATTACCAATGTTGTTAAAATCGGAATTCCAAGATCGGGTCGTAAGATTCTTTTTGAATCGGATCGTAAAATCTTAAGATTCTACAAAATAACTAAATATAGTAGAAATGAACCTAATAAATGGTAAACATATTATATTTAAAGTGAGGACATAAAAGATATTATATATTAATGATCTTATGATATGAAAACATTATATATTCAACAATTTAGTGGTGGTTTACCAGTATAATCATATTATATTTGAGTAAAAGAAAAAAATGCATACATTTTATATTTTAGGTATAAATTTTTATCTCATAATGAAATAGTGTCATATAATAAACATGTTGTAGGATTGTTAGAATTGTTCATGAAATCGTATGCAGGATCGGGATCGTACACAAGATCCTAACAATTTTATAAGATCCTACTTTCAATAGTATTAATCTACCTAGAATTGGGATCGTTATGCAACTCCTGGATACTAGGATCGTTTGAATCGTAAAATCGAATTGAGATTTTAACAACAATGCTAATTACCATGATGTTGCTTAATTTGTTAGGTCATTAATTAGTACTATGCACGTACCATCCGAATAGGAAGTCCAGGGATCTAGAGGCCGCCCTTTGACTGGATAAACTGTTGTTGATCGGCATAATCCAATGAGTTGCTATTGTGATTCCGATTACACCCTTTTGTTTAGCCTACAAAACATCATTAGACCGAAAAATTAAGTTCATCACACATGCCATAGCTAGCTATTTAGCAAAACATGAAGGGTTAGGGCCCGTTTGGTTTGAGCTTATGGAAATAGTAACGGAAATGAAATGAATCTAGTCCACTTTAACTTCATGATACATTGATCAAAAAAATTATCTTGACTTGGGACTCTAAAATTTGTGTGCCAAGAGAAGGGATAAAATAAATGATATCATCGTTTTACAAGTCTAACCCTTGTATTGGGGATACAAATACCTCCATCATAGTGCTAAGAGAACGATAAATGAAATGGTTTCATAATTTTGATCAATGAATAACGACATTAAATTGGAATATATTCGTTTTTTTTTCCGTTATCGTTTTCATAATTTAAAACAAACGGGCCCTTAATTTGTTTGACACGTCATATTGATATAGTACTTTTTGTTCACAAGGAACGCTACGTACGGTTACTACACTATTTTTATCATGTCAAGCTGGTAAATAGGGTTGTTCATCGGGCCAAAACCGAACCGAACCGAAACCGAATTTCGGAATTTTGTAGACCGAAAATCGAACCGAACATACTCGGTTCGGTTTTATTCGGTTCGGTTTTGGCCCGAAATAACCGAATATTTTGAAATTATGTTAATTTAGGTTTTAGTGCACAAAACCGAATTAGACCAAACCGAACTTGGACCGAACCGAACCAAACTGGACCGGACCGAATAAGGTTAGACTAATTTATCTAGAAATCTAGGTTTTTTTAAATTATTTTTAAAAATAATCGATTTTGACCGAACCGAACCGAATATTATTTTTATAAGAACCGAACCGAATATAATTGGTTCGGTCGGTTCGGTCCAAAAAATCGAAAAACTGAACCCGATGAACACCCCTACTGGTAATTGTCTCGATCCTCCCAGTATAATGGTCTAATTAGGAAAATATTCTAAGTGAATATATATAACCAGCTAGTGTAATTTTCGTGTCAAGTACGAGTTTTTACGCATATATATTGAATACAAAATATTAATAATTATTAAAATAAATCTATGTATTAAAAAATAGATCAAGATAATTTTGATATTAAAATCAATTTCGGATCATAATTTCGTATCTCAATCATCCAAGTAATTAGAAAATTTTGGATTTGTACATAATTAGAAAATTTATAATCTTTGTGATTTAATTATAATTTTTGTACTTGATTTGTATTTAAATTAGAAAAAAATGAATGATAGGTTTAGGATAATAATTTTTTATTTATTTTAAAATTTTTGAGAAAGGAGGAGGTTTAGGATAATCATCACCTGATATTTTTGCCTGTACAACTTAACCGCTGCAGCGTGAGAAAGGAGGAGGTTGTGAGCGACAATATAAGGCTCGGTGCCGGAGTTTCCAGCCGTACAGTTTCCGATGTAGCTGGAGCACCGGAAAGGCGCGTGTGCGCCAGTTCCGTACCCGTAGTAACCCATTACGTTTGGTTCGTTAAGAGTCACCCAATTCTCCACCCTATCCCCGAATTCTCTGAATACCAAGTCTGCATACGCTACGTAATCATCCCTACATCATTAATTATCATAATCAACCAAATTAAACAAATTGTTCATGTACGTTTATAACTCAGTTCGATATACACTATTTAGTGCTTACACTATTTTGGAGCTTAAGAAGCCTTGGTACTCGTCCATGAGTGCTTGAGGAGTATCATAGTGCATTATTGTGACGAAAGGCTTTATTCCTACCAAGAAAGTTTAGAACAAACAAAAACTTAGTTGAATATGTTGTAGTCAAATTTTGAGGGTCATTCAAGTATAGACGAAGATATTCAAGTCAATTTAGAATTTTTAATTTTCATCCGCAATGATGTTTTAGACTGAGAAATCATTTTTTTTATGATTTTCGATCTAATTTTTAACTTATAAAAAAAAATATAGACGAAGATCAAGGCAAACCACACTTTAAGGAAAAATAATTATTGGACCATCACTTTGTATAGAAATTATGATTGATACCAGAACATTCATACATAATAAGAATAATTGTATACGTACTTTTCAAGTCTAGTAAAATATGTACATATGATTGAATTTCAACATCTATCTCCGGGGCCGGGGTCCACTTCAATATATGCACGTCCATGCAATTTTGTAGCATACTCTCTCCGTCTAATAATACGTATCTTTTTAACCTTAATTTGGTGTCTATAAATACTTGTTTTTTTAGCTATTTTGACATTTATTTTACAAATTTATCCTTATAATTAATTATATGTTATTAGTAGTAATTTTCAAGAAAGTAAAAAAGTACTATATTAAATAGGAATATATTTATATTTTTTATATATTTCTTAATAAGTATGTAGAATAATAAAAGGACAAATATTGTTAGGCGGAGGGAGTATAAAATTTACTCGATCTATTCTCATGATCGATTTTTAATTGCTAGCAAGCTAGCCCAAATCATGGTCACGTGGCTTTTAATTAGTCAACTTTGATCAATATTGCACAAATAGGTGGTTTAATGATCATTAATATTTTTTCAATAAAAGAGTAATTCCTCGATCCGTTTCACAATATTTAACAATTTTGGTAATTTCACACTTTATAAGATAATATGGAAATAGAATTTATAAGTGCTTTTCTATGAGTAGTGAATGAAAAATGTGAATAAGCGAAGTTAAAGAATAAATATTTTGAAATTACACCTAATTATTTTTATTAATTATATGTAGAAGACCAAATAATATGAACAAAAAATATAGCTAATTAAAAAGCTTAGATATTGTAAAACCGATGGCAAATAACGGAATTTACTGACCATAGTTAGTAAAACTTACTACAACTTTTACTTGCAAGGAAATATTAAAAAGGAGCAAAGTGTATACAGTATATGTGTACCATTGGCCAGTAGCTCGTTGATAAGGTTGTTGTAGAACTGGATTCCAAGTTTATTTACTCCTCCGCTGATCTTGCCTCCTAATTAATTAAATTTGTCATAAATTGGAGAAGATCAGATCAGATCAGATCAAATCAAGTATAATTAATTAAGCTGTGCTCCCGAAGTAACTACAGCTTTATCAAGCATGTAAATTTAAGGGAAATTCTTGTTGGTGTCCCTGAGTTTAGGATTATTCATATTGGTTATTCTTGTTGGTACTCCTAAGATTTTGATTTGTTCACTTTGTAACCGAAATTTTTCATATCCGTATCATTTCGGTTCAAATTGATCAAATAGAAGCTCATCACTATATTTATTGACCTCAACTTAGTAGGATTCGACTCTTAAAACACTCAAATCCATACTCGAACCATTCCGATTTGAATTCGTAAGGTCGAAACGGGTTGTTGCTTCGGAATTCAAATCGACATGGTTCGGACATGAATTTGGGTATTTTAGGAGTCAAATCTTATTAATTTGAGGTAGAGGAACACAATGGTAGACTTGGATTTAATCAATTTGAACTAGAATGATACAAACATGAAAAAATTTGGTTACGAAACAAACAAATCCAAACCTTAGGGACATCAACGAGAAAAAACTTAATCGTGAGACACCAACATGAATAACCCTAAATACAGGGACACCAATAGAAATTTCCCTAAATTTAATGTTATGATCGATCTTACGTGGTAGAATTCTAGACCACGCAATGGAGAATCTAAACGAGTCCAGCCCAATTTCTTTCATCAACTTCACATCTCCCTGCAGGATCAAATCACTTAATTAACAAAATTACTTTCTTTTTTTTGTGAGCAAAGTATAAACAACACCAGATCGAGATCGAATTAAAATTATAACAAAGTAGCAATAATTAATTTATACTACCTTGTAACGGTGATAAAAATCTTCCGCCACATCTCCATTGCTGCGGTCACTTATCTTGTCTGCCAACAGACACAAAAACATATATACACGTACACCAAAGTTTTCATAAACCAATACAAACATATATATAATCCGATTCTGCATCAGTAAAACCAATTTACTTAATTCTTAGTCAAACAAAGGAAAAATTAAGACTTGTTTCACTTAATTTTACCAGGATTGAGCTTAATGGAAGTATCCCATACGCTTGGTCCCTTGCCATCTGTATATGCTGCTCCTTCGTACTGTTGACATTTGTTAACTAAGTGTTAATTTTGTATACGAAGTATTATATCACATGATGCAAATTTATTAATTAGAAATGAATGAATAAAATTGTGGGAAATTAAACCTGATAAGCAGAGGAGCCAGCACCAAATATAAAATCGTCAGGGAAACTTTTCCTGGTGAAATTAGAAGCTGCAGCAGCTTCGTTACAGGTTACTCCAACAAGCAAGAACAATAGAAAGGCCTGGAACAGTGCCATTGCAGTTGTAGTCAGATCTATCTGACTTCTTCTTGGTATATATAGACTTAATTTCTAGCCCTAGCTGGCTTTTATATACAATAAAAATATTTTATTGCTTTATAAATTAAATATCATTTATCTTACGGAGTATTTTTGAAGTTCTCTCCACGTTTTTCCACATACTTCAATTTCAAGGGGGGAAATCATTGGTGTCATGAGACAATGATGGACCTAGTTAAGGACTTACAATATATTTTTAAAAATAATCAATTTTTTTAAAATTTTCTAAAAATTGTTTATATTTTTTTAATTTTTTAATAATAATATTTTAAATAGAAATTTGTTATATATAACCTTACAAGATACTAAAAACACAAGTTTATACAAAATTTACACACAATTAAGTCCTTCAATAAAGTATACACTACATCATCTATATCTATCCTTATTTGTGTTAGAATTTTCTAAATTTAGGGTTTATCGATTTTAAAAAATTGAAATTAATAATTTTATACAGCTTTGTTGAAATTATGCAAATAAAATAGTCAATAATGATGAAATTTGTTTAAATTGTATAACTTTTGGATCAATTTTGAACAAAATTTCATTTGACATTAGACTTTATTGTTTGAATTTGGAGTTGGTTGTATAAGGTAGATGGTAGAATTAGTGTAAATAATATTTTTTTTATCCCCGGCTAAAATTATCTTATTTATAAGAAAAATTAAAAATTGATGGAACTTTTTATTTACATTATCTAAACTAAGCATGATATAGTTTTCTCGTTCGCATTGGGATGGATAATAGAGTTTTTCCACTATCGATGCAAGTCTTGCATTTATTCCAGTGATATCAGATGAATAAAATAATTTCACTTGAAAATATTTAACTAACATTCATATTTTAAACTTCGAAAATTTTAGCCCCCATTAATAAAAAATCCTGAGTCCATCCTCGTGAGTCATGACGTATAAAAGATCTCGTGCATCCAAGTAAGTAAGATTTATATATAATTAATTGGATCGAACTTGCGTGGCTATATATGTTACGTGATCTCATGTGTTATTTAGAGACATATATAAAAGGAATTTGAAGTAGAGGTATTTTCGGTTTCCGTTGCGAAAAAAATAATAAGAATAAAAAGATAGAGGAATTAGCGGTTTTAACCGTTTGAACCGTCGATTCTATCTGACTTGGTCCCGTTTTTTAAAGTAAAGAAAAAATATAGAAGGGGAACCGACGGTCTAACCACTGATTCTCCGGTTAATTTCTTAGAAAGGTAAACCGGGATCGGATCTGTCCTCATCCAATTTCCCCGGTTCCAAAAGCACCGGTTCTGCGGAACATAATGAACTTGAAGTATGCATTTATCAAGCTTATGTCAATTGCTACTTTAACGGAGCCGGGGATCATGCAGCTGGATAAACCAAATTAATAATTCAATCAAATAGTCACGTTTTATATGGATAATGATTCATCAGCCTTTCAGCAGGTTTTAAAATTTTGTAATAAGAAAGTAATGTAGATTTCAAAGTTAAATTCCATGGTTAGTTTTGAGATAATACGTTAGTCCAAGATGTTGCTTGATTAAATGTAACAGGTATATATCTTTTAAGACGTGTTTTTTTTTAAATGAAAGAATTCAAATTACCCAACATAACAACTGTTATGTTGGGTAAATCGAAAGGCCGATAATCGACGTCGGTCAAAATTGGACAATAAAAATAATAAATCAAGTATGAAAATTACAACAAAGCAAACATATAGCTTAAACAACCTAGAGCGAGTGGTGAGCAAATCAATCAGACGAAAGCGTCATCGGGAGACGAGTCAGACGGAAGCAATCATGCGGAAGTGTTGAACGGACTACTATGAGGGATCTTCATTGAGTCGCAGACACGACCACGACCGGACACTCAGACATCACCCTAATTCAACTCCACAAATGCAACGAAGAATTTGATACCTAAACTTGAAACAAACGGATCCGTAATAGATAAACAAGAGTGAAAATTGATATGAAAATTGATCATCAATTAGTCTTGCTATTTGGTAATAATGATTATATTGTTTTGTTAAAGAGGTCCAATATATAATTATATTTTGTATGAGTAGTTGGTAAGAGATTTGTCAAACTAAAACATAACAAGTCCAATATATGTTTATAGTTGGTGAAGAATTAGTCTTACTATTTGGTAGTAGTGAAAATTAGATAGGAGACATATGAACCGAAGCGGATCATAACGGACCGGGTTCATTTCGTGCGATCCTCGTCCTCCTTTTTCTATTTCTTGGTTAAGATGATTTGGTTTGATATGGACCGGAACACCTTTTACATAGAATAAAACAGTAAATTTTTGATGTGTTATTTGATTTGGTTTAATATGGACCGGAGTATATATCACTTTATTAACCTGCACATATGATTTGGTTTTACTTATATATTTTATAATAATTCTGAAAATTTGAAATTTAAGTGATATAAAAAAATTAAAGTATTTATAAATAATAATATTTTGAATATTAATTGAGTCTCTTTATTAACCTGCACGTATGAATATTTTTCTCACAAAAAATAACTACACATGAATCACAACTTGTATGCGTTAATCGATTAGCTGGCCTTATAGCTAGATATAAAATAAAGTTATTACATTATACTATATGATTTCTGTATGTACGACAACAATAATGGTATAATTAGTCAATGCATATGAAATCTTTCTAAATCCATATAATGTACTCCGTCTATATTGATATCCGTTTACGTGAAGAGGTATATCATATACTTCAAGATATCGAAAATGTGATTGTCTCTTCATACTTACGATACTTAATAGATAAATTATTGTATACTGAGATATATCATTTTGATTATCATATCTGGCCCACTTATATAACTAACTATTATGATATGACTTTAATATTAAATCCGATCGTATCAAGATATAGTTATTGACAATAGTAGCTAGGTAGAAGATCATACTAAGGATGGGCATCCGGTTCGGACCGGACATGTACGGTCCGGTCCGTCTCGGCGGACCGTAAACTTTTTAAAGTATGGACCGTGGATCGGATCGGACCAGACCGTTACGGTCCGGACCGGTAAGACCGGATTTTATATTTTTCGACATTTAAAGGGTTTGATTACGGTCCGGACCGGATCGTAAAAATTATGGACCGGACTGTAAAAATTACCTCTAAAATATTTTTAACCTTTTTTTAAAATTTTTACGGTCCGACCGGTCCGGACTGTAAAAATTACGGACCGGACCGTAAGACCGAAAACGTAAAATCCCCGGATCGTGGACCGGACCGTGCCGGTTAGGACAATAAATTAAATATTTAATAAAAAGTGCTAGCACGTCTCATCCCTTGTGGATAACAATTCATCCATTATTAATACTTAGATACACATTTTATTTTCGGGAATTCCGCGAGGTAACCCTCAGGTTTTGTAAATTCCGCGAGGTGTCTAGAGGTTTTAACTATTCTGCACGGTAACCCTCAGTTTTTAAAAAATTCTGTCAAATAACCCTCCGTTAACTTAATTGTTAAAGTGATGTTAAGTATTTAAAAAAATGAAAAGGCTGTTGTTATTTTCATATAAAAAAATCTAATTAATAATACATGTCAGGCTGCCAACCACCATAAAAACAAGGAAAAAATAATCAAAACAACCAAAATTGAGATATTGTGAAACCAAACTCATGAAAAACCAAGAGGCTTGTGAGGGACTTTGCTGGAATTTCTCGACGGCCGGGGAGCGGAACGACGTCGGGAAGCGCGACGACGCCGGGGGGCAGGACGACACCGGGAAGCGCGACGATGCCGGGGAGCGCGACGTCGGTGGTGGAGGGCCGAGGTGGAGGGTGAAGGGCTGCTAGTCCGATCTACTCCAAGGCGGTGACGAGAGGATCCCGGTGGCGACGAGGCAACTATTCTAATGGTGAAGACGAGGTGCCCCATACGAATTTGAGAATTTGGTTGATTTTTGTAAAATTTTCAGATTTAGGGTTCATGTAAATTTGCCAATTTGGGGGTTTTGATGAGATTGTTGATTTTAGTCAAATTGGTATCAATTTGAATTAAATTTGTTTGAAACATTCTGAATTGGTGAATTAGATATATTAAATTTCTTTGGTGATTTGTGTTGGATAAAATTTTCCACTGATTAAATTTGTTTGATTTATGCTTTGATATATATTTGTGAAGGGGTTAGACGCACATCTTTGATTTGTGCTTTGATATTTATTGCTAACAGGTGATTTGTGCTGAAGACAATATTCCACTAATTTTTTGGTTGTTCAATGTTTGATAATCAGAGTTAAATTATGTTGTTTACTCCTGCTTGTGCTTGCTTAAACGTTTTTTTTTTCCATAAATTGTTTGGCAGATATTATTAATTAGATTTTTTTCTTATATGAAATAACAACAGCCTTTTAATTTAATTTTTTTTGAATATTTAATGGCACTTTAACGATTAAGTTAACGAATGAGTTATTTGGCGGAATTTTTTAAAAACTGAGGGTTACCGCGCAGAATAGTTAAAACCTCTGGACACCTCGCGGAATTTGCAGAACCTGAGGGTTACCTCGCGGAATTCCCGTTTTATTTTTTTAGTCTTAGAGCATCCCTTATGGGAGGCTTATTTATGGGCTTTTGGAATATTTTTTATTAAAATATTATATAAGTCCCAAAAGCCTCCCCTTAGGGCTTCAATAAAGTGTAATTTTTAAGCCCCAACCGAGCGGGCTTAAACTAAAGTTAGTTTAAGGCCCGTTTGGTTGAGGCTAAAAAAATTTGTCCAGACGCGATTAAAACGCAACGTTTTGGTCCAAAAAGGACCAAAATGCCGCGGCTTTAGTAAGCAGGCAAACGACTGCTTACTAAAGCAAGCGTCACACGTCGCTCCGTTACTGGAGTCGCGTCGCTCGTTCGATGAGTGATGCGTGGCGCTTTCCTGGCTGTTCGCTATTTTTTTTTAAATGCTTTATTTTAAAAATTAAACATCAAAATAAAATAAAAAAACACCATGATTCTAGTTTTATTTGTCTCTATCCACAGACACCCATTTTGAATATATTTGGTATATTTTAATTTTTTTATTGTATATTTGTATATCATTAATTCAAATAAATCATTTTAATATTATCTATGGTGGTTTAAAATATAAATATATACTAATTTCATTTCTTTACATTAAAATGACATTGTGGAATTTTTTTATAAATTTTATGTATGAAATTAGGGTAGTTATATATTTTATGTATGAATTTAGGATAGTTATATATTTTATGTATGTATTTAGGGTAGTTATATATTTTATGTATGAATTTAGGGTAGTTATATATTTTATGTATGTATTTAGGGTAGTTATATATTTTATGTATGAATTTAGGGTAGTTATAACTAAAATTATTTATTATATAATTAATATTTTCACAAAATAGAAAAATTATCAATGATTTTTTATTTGTCTATAAATAAGATGTAGTGGTTATTGCAAAACTCACACATTCAATTTATGTTGTTTTATTGTAATATTTTTTCTTCAATTTATGTATTCATCGTTGTTGTTTGTAATATATATGTTTGTTGTTAATTTCCTCCAAGCCTTAATATTTGTTTTTATTAATTTTCAATTAACACTATGATTAAACACTTGAATTAAATTTTATTTAATAAATTTTAATAAAATCAATATTTTTATAATTTAATATAAAGGATATATTAGTAATTAAATATAAAGGGTATTTTAGTAATTTAATATAATGATATAATTGTAATTTAATATAAATGTAAATTTGGACCAAAAACCCATCTATTAAAATGTTATTTTGAGTTGAGGCTTAAACTCAAAAAGTCCCCATTGAAGCCCCTCTTTAAGCCTTCCATAAGGAATGCTCTTAGACTCGTACAATCAGTATGTTAAACGAGCATTAAATGATAAAATGACAAGTATTTTATAATACTAAAGTAGTCTGTGTCAAATGAGTGTTCATACACTAATGAGCGGAAATTGTTGTGGGCACTTGTTAAAAAATTTGGCATACGTGAGATTAATTGGCATTTCAACTTCTCAATATTTATTGGCAGTGGCTATATGCACGCGATTTTTTGTCTTAACGGACGCGAATCTGTGCACGTAGCTTAGCAGCATGGTTTCATGCGCATAAGCTACGCGCACAGGGGTAAAATATGCATTTTTGAAAAGTTTGGAGAAAACTTGTGCGCGTACGTTACGCGCACAAAGTGATATGTGACAAACCTATGCGCGTATGTTACGCGCACAAAGTGATTCATGATATTTTTAAAAAATGCAAGGTTCGCGCACCAGAAAAAAAAATTGCACTTTTTTTCCATAATCATATAGAGAATTTCAATACGAGTCCGTACATATAAAATTCGTCCAAAACGGACATCGTTTGCCCCTCCAAAAGCCCAAAAAACGAAGCCTTCCTACCTATTTTTTTTTTACAATTTGGTGCCCGACATATAGCGCATTGTAGTGCAATTTTTTGGTATTTTTTGCATTTTTCTACTATAATTTTGTATAAAATTTTAATACGAGTCCGTACATATAAAATTCATCCAAAACGGATATCGTTTTCCCCTCCAAAAAGCCAAAAATCGAGAATGAAATACTATAGTATATAAGTCTAAGTATACTAGATTTAATGAAATACTATAGTATATAATGAAGTACTATAGTATATAAGTCTAAGTATACTACATTTAATGAAATACTGTAGTACATAAGTGTAACTATATGAAATTTAATGAAATACTATAGTATATAAGTGTAACTATATGAAATATAATGAAATATTGTAGTATATAAGTCTAAGTATACTAGATTTAATGAAATACTATAGTACATAAGTGTAACTATATGAAATTTAATGAATTACAATAGTACATAAGTGTAACTATATGAAATATAATGAAATACTATAGTATATAAGTGTAACTATACGGAATTTAATGAAATACTATAATACATAAGTGTAACTATATGAAATTTAATGAATTACAATAGTACATAAGTGTAACTATATGAAATATAATGAAATACTATAATATATAAGTATAAATATATGAAATATAATAAAAATACTATAATATATATATAAAAAAATTCTCGATTTTTGGCTTTTTGGAGGGGAAAACGATATATGTTTTGGATGAATTTTATATGTACGGACTCGTATTAAAATTTTATACAAAATTATAGTAGAAAAATGCAAAAAATACCAAAAAAATTCAATACAATGCGCTATATGTCGGACACCAAATTGTAAAAAAAATGGGTAGGAAGGCTTTGTTTTTTGGGCTTTTGGAGGGGCAAACAATGTCCGTTTTGAACGAATTTTATATGTACGGACTCGTATTGAAATTCTCTACATGATTATGAAAAAAAATATAATTTTTTTTGGTGCGCGTAAGCTACGCGCACCAGGTAACCTTGCATTTTTTTAAAATATCATGGATCACTTTGTGCGCGTAACGTACGCGCACAATTTTGTCACAGATCACTTTGTGCGCGTAACGTATGCGCACAGGTTTTGTCCAAACTTTTCAAAAATGCCTATTTTACCCATGCGCGCGTAGCTTATGCGCCCGAAACCATGCTGCTAAGCTACGCGCACAGTTTCTCGTCCGTTTAGACACGAAATCGCGTCCATATAGCCTTTTTGTATTTATAATCTCAATGAAAATCTCTAATTGCATTTAATTGAAATATAGAAATTCTCAAAATGTACATTTTTTCTAGAATAAGTACAGTATAAATATAAAAAGTGAAAATCATTTTGACTCTAAAAGAAGCTAAAATCCTAAATGTTCTTACAATTTTTAATTTAAGCTTATAAAAATATTTTCATCTTTAACAAACACGAGCATGGATGTATTTAGAAAACAAATCTCACACCAAATAGGGTGCCCCACCAATGCAACCTATGCAAGAAACATGATGAAGATATAAATTACTTATTTTTTCAACGTAGTTAAACAAGATTCATCTTAACTCAAATATAGCTATCTTGAGAACGAATACACATATCACAACCATTAGTGATGATTTCAATGGGAATATTAATCATCTAATTAAGATAAATAGGAATTTCGACCTTTTCGGATTTGCCTAGTGATATATATACCAGGAATCAGGAAAATTTATTAGGGGGGAGTCATGGAAGCGTTTAGGTTAGAAGATAAGAAGATAGTTATTGAAGCTAGGTGATAATTTGACCGTGATTAAGGGCATTAAAGACATTTGAGAGATACCATGAGACATCTAAATGATCATTAAAGACGTGAGGCGGATCCTTGAGTATTTCAATGAGGTCAGAATCCAACACTGCTACAGATAAAAGAATCAAGCGGCGAACTTCCTAATAACTACAACTTGTAACATAGATATTCTAAGAAGCAACTGTAGATTACATAATTTACATTAACATGAACCTTTTTCCATTATTAAATCCGTATGAATAATTTAAATTGTCCATGAGCACATGTAAAGAAGTTAAAATATAAAATTATCTTTAAAATATTTTCTAAAATGAATGGGCAAACCCTTAACAAAAATATAAACTAACAGTTTTTTCAGTGTGTACCCATGGACACATGTTAATAAGTTAAAATAAAAAATTATTTTTACAATATTCCATAAAAGATAATAGATAAACCATTGGAAAAAAAAAACTAATATCTAAAAAAATTATTGTTAAAAATGGGGTTCTTAGAGTGGACACACTAGAAAAAACTATTAACTAATGCATGACTAGAAAATATTAGAGTTGTTAGAGTGTATCCATAAATACACTAAAAAACCGAAAAAAATTTGTCCAACTCGAGATAGCCACAGATCAACTAAGCCTAGATGAAGGATTGCATGGAGGAATCCAAATCTTGTAAAGATATGTCATGTCGGGTGACGGGTGTGGGTGATAATACCGCTTTCAAGGACTCATCTTTTTTTGATAAGATAAAAATTAGATCAAAAATTATAAAAAAAAAATAATTTCTCAGTCTATAACATTCTTGTAAATAAAAATTAAAAACTCTAAATTGGTTTAAATATATCTTTCAATAAACTTTATCGACCTAATTTTGCAATACAGTGATAGAGTTTAGTAAATGGTAAAGCTTGATTTTCATTAATAAAAGAGATCATTATTTATACAAAGAAGATTGCAACTGCTTAAGAGATAAAATCTCCACTACTAACTAATAGCTAATTTGTAGGATTATCTAATTAACAAAATATGGAATATACTTAATTAACAAAATACTAAATATACTTAATCTAATATCTTATCATTCCCCCGCAAGCTGAATGACCGTATGATAAGTTGGAGCTTGAAGAAAGTGCAGCGGAACGGATCTTGGTTGGAGCTTGAAAAAAGTGCAGCGGAACGGATCTTGGTCTGTTATCTCTGTTGGATCCGTCTTGAAAGTTGAAACCATTTTGACATTCTAGAGTGAGCTGAGATAAGCGCCATTGATTCGGTATTATGCGAAATCATCATGAGATCGTTTAAAACCGAGGTTGTGTTGCATGATTGGTTTGGCCACAAGCCAGTTTTGTGATTTTGTAGGCCTAAGCCGAGGTTTTGTGATTTGAGTAGGCCTAAGCCGAGGTTTGTTAGCAAAAGCCATGACTAGGTTGGACAAAGACTGGTTTTGCATAGGACTATGCCTAGTTTCGTGAGCGGAAGCTTGAAAATATGTCAAATTGAAATTGACCTGCGTCCAAGAGAGAGGCTAGTTTCGGCCTTGTTTCATTGTTTGTAGCAGATCGGTGGTCTTTGTATAGCATGGGAGCCAGTGGTGGGAGAGAGAACAAATTGGTGAAGAAAGAAGGGGGGAAATGGAAGTTGGGTCAAATTTTATTTTTTTCTATTTTGAAAGGATAGGTAGTTTCATATGGATTGGAAAATTGACTGGCAAAGTCAGTTGCCATGGATGAATATTGGATGTAGTTGGGAAACAGAGAAATAGGAGAGGATCTTTCTGCTCTGATACCATGATAGAGTTTAGTAAATGGTAAAGCTTGATTTTCAGTAATAAAAGAGATCAGTATTTATACAAAGAAGATTGCAACTGCTTAAGAGATAAAATCTCCACTACTAACTAATAGCTAATTTGTAGGATTATCTAATTAACAAAATATGGAATATACTTAATTAACAAAATACTAAATATACTTAATCTAATATCTTATCAGCCACAACGTTTATTTAAGGAACCGCCTTAAATTCAGTCGAGAGCTACGGAAATTATGAAAACTAGCTACTCTCTTTCTTTTTCGTCAATGATTGATGCGCTCAGTATGGAGGAATTTATGATCGATTAATTGATGCAGCTAGCCACGTAGCTGATCTTGATTAACCTTATTAAAAAGATTGGTGGAATAAATCGTACGTACTCCGCCAATTATTTAGACGAACGTACCAATCAAATATTATTTCGCCCCACAAACAAATCAATTATTTAATTTAAACAATAAGCTACTACTGTGGAAACTGTAAATCGAGTTGGCATGTGCAACACAATATTCCAGCAATGTACGTAAATTGATTTCATATCTCCGACGTAATGAGCACCACTATCACCACAGTATCTTCAGCACACGCCTAATTAAGGAATACATAGACTTTGAATGAGTTATTTTTACATTTGACACGATAATTAAAAAATATAATAATTAGATTAAATTTTTATAATCTTTTTAAACTAAAATTTATAATTCAATAAATACTTACCTCATTTATAACTAATAAATAAAGAGAATTTATATATAAAGTATTCATATGTATAATTTTTAATAACATATCTCATAAATCATTATCTAACTTAAAATAACAAATAAACAAAAATATAAGGTTAAAATGACATTTGTTATTGAACGGAAGGGGTATTATTTATGAATGGTTATTCGACTATTCGTACAAAGAAAAACAACAAACCATAGCCATATCTAGAAAGCGAAATCTTTTTCACTCGATGCGATTTCAATAACATAACTCGTAAATTATCAACAAATCATTACTTAATATTTTGAAATAACAAATATTTTTTATTAAAAATATAAAACTTGTTGAATCGTTAGTGTGTTTAATCAAGGAACTATGTGACTGTTTCCTGGGCAGCGGAAATAAGTAAAGATTCAAAGTAACAACAAAGTTCCAAAACGAATACTTGTATTATTAGAGTTGTACAATCTCACAAGTCTTATATCCACCTATACCCTAAGCTAAAGACTTTGAGTGCAATCACCTTTAACCAACACAAGTACAAACGAAAACCAAAGCAATAACTACCCGTACCTTGCTTTAGCTTTCCGATCTCAGTTCACAAGAACTCTGGATGACAATAGCTGAGATGCCTTTCCCCAAGACAATTCTCATATATATATATAGGGTCTAACAAAGATCATATTACCAAATATCACACTATAAGCACATATGATAACTATGACAAAAATCGTTTCCAAATAAACTCTAAATCTGATAAACATTTAGTTTACATCTATAAAGTTTCCTAAGACTCAATATCTTCTTCTTCTTCTTCTCCAAGTAAAACACGAAATCTTGTTTCCTTGTATAATCGAGTCTGTCTGGGAACATCTGGCGTATCTCTGTGTTCTCGCATTGTTCCTCAAACGCGGCATTTTCATAAAAGAAACTTTCCTTGTATTGGCGCCATGCGCTTTCCAGCTTTCCCAATTGTTTGCGCGGGCACTGTTCCTTGTTGTCACATCTTTCCAATGTGCTCCTCTGTTTTCTCTTCTTCACTGTTTTTCCATTGTTCCTTTATCCTTTCATGAAACCTGAAACTCATAGGAATAACACAAAACCATAAAATCTAATGGTGTTTATCATCATCAAAACCAAAGGGAACTATCAAGGTTCCAACAATTTCTCCCTTTTTGGTGATGACAAATCCATTCAAAAATTATTCAATCAAAACAGAGTAATAAGCAAAGTAATATCTATCAACATGTATCTCAGTTTAAACGTATAAGCAAAAATTTTATATCAAATGAATAATTGTAATTCATACCTCCAAGTTGCATCATCGTTCCCCCTCAACACTGGCACCGTCCAGAAATTCTCAAAGAATTGGGAACAGTTAACTGTTACCTCTCTTAATCTGAGTTATCACACAACAGATAACAATCAGGCAAACAACCACACAAAATCACAATGCAAACACTTAAACAAGATAACATATAAAAATTTCAAGAGAAGAGGGTCAGACGGGCTGGATAAGGAAAGGTGTCCACTCAAGACTCAGAATCCTCCTTCTGGGCCTTGTCTTTGTTGAGGAAATACTCAAGAAGCAGAGACAAGATGTTTTTGATTTCACGCAACTCAGTGAGCATCTGACTTTGCACTGAAGCACCTTTAGATCCTTTGGAAGTGCCCTCTCCAGCTTCTTTCTTCAGAATATCAGACACAGGCAGAGTTCCCTTTGTGTCGCCTTGGAACTACATCTTATTTACGTTCACCATGTCGAGCTCAGTGACCATGGGAACTTCACCTTCTGCTTTGTAGAACCATTCTGCTTACAGAATCAGTTTGATGACGTTGGGGTAAGCAAGGGAGTGGGTTTTGGCACTACACTTAGCCATGTGCTGTAAAATGATCTGTGGAAGGTCAATCTTCTCCATGTTCCAGAATCTATCCAGCAACAGCAAATCAGTGGAGGTGATGATGTTCCTCTTTTCTTGCCTGGGAACCACAGCCTTCATGATGATATGGTGGGCGATTCGCTGGGGCAGAGTGAGAGCGGACACATGAGTGGCTGGGATTTTCGACTTAAACAGCCTCTCAGAGCTTGCCTTCTTGGCCGCTTTCATGGCGTCGGCGTTTTTCTCAGAAATTTCGCCAAACCCCTCAGCAGTGACAACCAACAGACGACCCACCTTTGAAGTAGTAAAGGACAGCGTTTCCCCTTGAATTTTCGTTGTTTCCCACCATTGTAGCACTGGTGTTGAGCTGGAAGGAACAATAGAACTTCTTGACTTGGTCTGGATTGGCCATGACACTGTTGAAGAGAATCTGTTCCCAGCCTTGAAACTTGATGCGTTCCAAGACATCAGTGAAGTTATTGGCGATGAGGAATCCATCTGGGATGAGGAGATGGGGAATGATTTTCTTCCCATCAATAGCCTTGTCTTCCAGCTTAGCCTTCTTCCTGGGCTCAGACTTGGCCTCGACCTTCTTTGCAGATCGGAGCCTTGTCTTGAGAGTGCCCGGAGTGGTCTCACCGGCGACAGATTTGGTCGGAGTGGACGCTTTAGTGGACGCTCTCAGTTCCCATGTGATCACAACATCAGGGTTCTCCTCTTCTTCCTCGTCGGCGGCGCCAACGGAGTGCTTTCTTTTGCGACTAGGCGCCACTGTTTCCAGAGGTTGGTGACCCAGCTCAGCCTCCATATCAGCCATGGCCTCCTCCTCTTCAGCTTCTTTGGATTTGGGAGGAGATTCCACTTCTTCTTCAGGCTCAGAGATTGTCACCATTTCTTTGGAGGTGTCAGTTTCTGGGACCGGTTCCACGGATGGTTGTCCCCCCTTAGGCTGTTCCTCATTGAGTTCGGCGATTGAGGATGTAGCTTCTTTGGCGATGTCCACCACAGCAACCATGGAGGTGGAGACTTTGGATTGTGGAGTCATAGCCGCCTGGAGAGCTTCGATGGAGTGCTTGAGGGCCGCGAGTTGTTCTTCAGTAAAGCTAGAGACATTAATGGCGGGGGTAGAAGAAGATGAAGGAGTAGACATGGTGAAGGGGTTGTGTTTGAGAAAGAGGGGTTTTGAAGGTATTTAGGGTTTGAGGCGGCAGAGAGCAAAGGGCAAAGGGAGAGTGGATTCAGAGATTGATGGAGAGAGTGAAACAGTGGTGAAATCGGTTTGAGGTGAGGGTTACGAAACGAAAAGGGAAGGTGAGGATAGGCTTATCAAAAGTCTCGCCATTGATATCTTCGAAATCGGCAATCAGATCTTTTTCTCTCTCCACTGGTAACAGTCACTTTCCTTTTGTTTCTCGTAATCACACTGTTCCTCGCTGCAGAGCCATCAACTCACCATTGAATGCAGGCGACACAGAGAGCAACGGCTACCTGCAACTCTCAATGTTCAGCAGATTGTTCCCGTTCACTATTCCCTTCGTAGTTCCCCCTTAGACAAATCCCATACAGAAGACTCTGAGTTCCTTGAGTGGATGGAAAGGCTGGTTTGGATATTTTATGGGGTTCACACAAAATTGCAAAGATATATCCAAACAAAAATATAGGTAGAGAACAATGACGATCCAGATATTATTCCCAGTAAAATAAGGCAAACAAAGAGAAGTTCATAGAGAACGTTTACCTGGATCCAAGCTAGGGACGGTTGTGCAACCAATTATCATTTTGGCTTGTAATGAGGGTTCAAATAATCAAATTGGTTGCTTTGGGCTTGAAGGAAGATGTTATCAAGTAAAAATATAGCATATATGATCAAGAATAGAAGTTGCGAGATGTTTTTGATATAGTGTAACACAAAGCACATAGCAAGACGAATAAGCAAGTCAATTGCAAGTAACATGCCACATAGAAGTTGTTCCCTAGTTTATAATTGATCGATCTAGCCAATCACTGAGGGAATAGTGGATGTGGAGTTCCTCAATTTAGAGAGATCATCCCAAGGAGCATTCTCAAATACTCAAAGGATTTTCTATCCAGTGTTTTGGTGAAGATATCTGCAACTTGTTCATCTGTCCTGCAATGATCCATTCTAATGAAAATTTTCTCAACATTATCACGAAGAAAATGATGACGAATATCAATATGCTTAGTACGTGAATGATGGACATGATTTTTGGAGATATTGATAGCACTAGTATTATCACACATAATGGGAACAGTGCCAAGAGACATACCAAAATCCTCCAATTGTTGTTTAAGCCATAATATCTGGGCACAACAAGCGGCAGCAGCAACGTACTCAGCTTCGGCGGTTGAAAGGGCAACAGTGTTTTGTTTCTTTGATGTCCAAGAGACAAGGCATGGGCTAAGAAACTGTGCCGTCCCTGATGTGCTTTTGCGATCCACGAGGTGACCAACGAAGTCAACATCGGTGAAGCCCACAAGTTAGAATCCACTGTTCCTTGGATACCAAAGACATAAGTTGTCGTTCCCTTTCAAGTATCTCAGGATTCGCTTGACCTCAGTTAGGTGTGACTCCTTAGGATTTGTTTGGAATCTAGCACATAGACACACACCAAACATAATGTCTGGCCTACTTGCCGTTAGATAAAGTAAGGAACCAATCATGCCTCTATACATTGTAGCATCGACATCTTGTCCATTCAAATCTGCATCAAGTCGAGTGTTAGGAGAAATAAGAGTATCAATAGGTTTAACTTTATCCATACCATACTTCTTCAATAGTTCCTTGATGTATTTTTGTTGATGTATTATTGTTCCCTCAGAGGATTGAGTGACTTGTAATTCGAGGAAGAAAGAGAGTTCCCCGATCATACTCATCTCAAATTCACTGCTCATGAGATCTTTGAATTTTTCTACAAGGGCAGGGTTAGTGGAACCAAAAATAATATCATCAACATAGACTTGGACTACGAGAATCTCACCTTTGTGTTCCAGGAGGAACAATGTCTTGTCAATGGCTCCACGTCTGTATCCATTGGAGAGAAGGAACTGTGCCAGCCGATCATACCAAGCTCTGGGAGCTTGTTTGAGCCCATACAGTGCCTTGTCCAGAGCATACACATATTCTGGATGTTCCATGTCTTCAAAGCCTGGAGGTTGTTTCACATAAACTTCCTCTTGAAGATAGCCATTGAGAAAGGTTGTTTTGACATCCATTTGATATAACTTGAATCCTTTGAAGGCAACATATGCGATGAAGAGTCGAATGGCTTCCATGCGGGCTACTGGTGCATATGTCTCATCATAATCGATCCCTTCTTGTTGGTTATAGCCTTGAGCAACCAGTCTTGCTTTGTTCCTTGTCACAGTTCCAGAGTCATCAAGCTTGTTTCTGAAAACCCATCTAGTACCAATGGCATGCTTGTGCTTTGGAAGGGGAACAAGTCTCCAAACTTTATTTCTTTCGAATTGATGTAGCTCTTCTTGTATAGCAACTATCCAATCTGGTTCCTTGAGTGCTTCTTTGATGTTCTTTGGTTCTACAAAAGAGATGAAGGCATAGAAAGCACAAAAGTCATAGAGTTGAGAGCGAGTACCTCATTCTTCATATGGTGTGAGAAGATTGTCGACTGGATGGCTTTTTGCAATTCTGGAGCTTGTAGATGCTGGGAGTGGAGAGATAGGAGAAGGATCTGTAGTTGTTGTAGTTTTGGGAACAGTGACAGGTTCTGAAGGAGTTGAAGTTGTTCCCCGGATTATAGGTGCAACATCGTTATCTTGTGTGTCTTCCTCCGAGTCCTCCACAATTGCATTTAGCAATTCTTCTTCGATTTCAGATGTATCACCACCAGAAGTTCCTGTAGGAACAGTGGTGACACCAGTGTCAGCATCTTGGGTTGTTGCTGATGGAACTACATGTGCAGGTGGAGCGATGTTGATCGTAGTTCCGCTATCTGTGGTAGTTCCCTGAGAGCCTGGTGTGCTTCCACTAGGAGTGGGTGCACGGTTCCCTGTGCGTGGGTTGTCACGATGATTGTTGTTGTCATCATCATCATCTGAGTCTTCTCGTTGCATCCTTGGAAAATCATGATCCGTTGTTGTTGGATTGATGGAATCACTCACAGCTTTGGAGTGTTCATCGAAGACTACATGAATACTCTCTTCAATCTTACGGGTTCACTTATTGTAGACTCTATAAGCTTTGCTTGAGTTAGCATACCCCAGAAAGATTCCTTCATCGCTCCTTGGATCGAATTTTCCCAAGTTGTCATTTCCATTGTTGTGAACGAAACACCTGCAACCAAAGGCTCGCAAGTGGGAAACATTGGGCTTGCGTTTCCTGATTAGTTCATATGCAGTTTTATTTAACAATGGTCTAAACATTGCACGATTAAGGATATAGCATGAAGTGTTGATCGCCTCAGCCCAGAATATTCGAGGAAGGTTGCTTGCAATGAGCATTGTTCTTGCCATGTCCTCCAATGTTCTGTTTTTCCTCTCGACTACTCTATTTTGTTGTGGTGTCCTAGGAGCAGAGAAGTTATGAGAAACCCTATGTTCCCTGCAGTAATCAAGGAACATGTAATTCTCAAACTCTGTTCCATGGTCGGATCGAATGGAGCTTAGCTTGAGACCCAGATTTGTTTCCACACCCTTGATGAAGGATTCAAATGCCTTGAATACCTGTTCTTTAGAAGAGAGAAAGATTGTCCATGTAAATCTAGAGTAATCATCAATAATAACAAAGACATACTTGTTCCCTGCATGACTTCTTATCCTCATGGGACCACAGAGATCCATATGGATCAGTTCCAGAGGACGAGAGGTGATAACATCCGGTTTGCTTTTGAAAGAGGAACGTGTTTGCTTTCCTCTTACACATGCTTCACAAACTCCATGGATTTCAGGTTTGACATTTGGAAGTCCTCTAACCAGTTCCTTCTTGTGGAGTTTGTGAATGAGTTGTAAGTTTGCATGTCCAAGCCTTCTGTGCCACAATTCCGTCTCTTCAGCTAGATACGCAAAGCACAGTTCCCTTGAAGGCTTGAATGTTGTGTCAACAATGTACACATCGTTGAATCTGACACCTTTCAGCACAATCTCCTTGGTTTTTCTATTCCTCACGTGGCAATCTTTGATTGTGAACAGAGTCTCGTTGTCTCCTTGATCACATAGTTGAGCTACACTTAGCAAGTTAAAACCAAGTTGATGAACCAGACTAACCTCTTTGATTTTGATGTTTGAATTCAATGTAGCTTCTCCTGTTCCCACTATCTCTCTGCAGCGTTTATCTCCAAGGGACACGGTTCCCTTAGAGTGTTATTGAAGTGAGGTAAGGTGATCTTTATTTCCTGTCATATGGCATGAGCATGCGCTATCAATGAACCACCTGTTGTTCCCCCTCACTTCATCCTGTATAAAGAGAGTTAGTGTTTAGCGACCCAGGCAAGCTTGGCTTTACCTGGTCGTTTAGAGACAAAATAATATTCTCTAGGCTTATCATTGCATAGTTTAGGAGAAACATCGTAATCATTCAAATTGACATTATTACTTATATTGTTCCTTCGCTGAGTATGCTCTTCAGTGAACCTTTGTTTCTTAGCACATTTTTTACAACATGGCCGTTGTTCCCACAATGCCAACAGATCTTGTAGTAGTCTCCCATGGCATACTTGCGATTTGGGACAGACATCCTACGTTGTTTGGCTCTAACAAGGTCAGATGTGTTAGGCAAGTTTCCATGGGATTGGATGAGATACATCTTATGGGCAGGTTGACCTTGATACCATGTTTGGTCTTCACTCAACCCACTCTCTAAGGTCTTCACACGCTCTTCTAGATAAGAGTTCCTCTCCCTAGCATTTTGAAGTTCCCTATCCTTCATCTCTATAATCTCAGGTATGGATAACTCATGTTCCTCACTCTCTTGTTTCTCTCCTTTGTACCCCAGACCATACTTGGGCTCAACAAAGGTAACTTTTTTCTTCCCTAAGCTTTTGCTCAACCAGGATAGAGTGAATTTTATCAATCTGAGCTTTCATCTGAGATAGGTCCCTAACAGTGCTAAAGGAACTATGATCACTGTGAGTAACATTACTTTCAACATAAGGAACAACAGAGGAATTTGCAATTTTAGATAAAGATTCATTCAATTCATTGCATTTATCCTTAGCATTACCTAGGTCGTTTTGAGTTTTGAGATTCTCATTATACATGCTCTTGATAAGAGAAATCAAAGATTTTTTATCGAAATTAACAAGAGATTCAAAGAAGGTTTCAGGATCTACCTCTTGTTCTTCAACTGGTGCCTTCAGAGTCATTGCACACATTCTGTTGTTCCCCCATGACTCTGGTTCATCATCTTCAGAGTTGGCACAATCATCTCCCCAGACAGCGACGAAAGCCTTCTTTTTATCATTCCCATAATTTTCACCATTGTTGTCTGAGTTGTTCCCTTTAGGGCACTTATTGGCATAGTGACCCTTTTCCTTGCAGTTGAAGCAGGTAATATCCTTGATGTCTCGTTTCTCACCATTGTTCCCTTCATTCGTGAATGATCGACCCTTGCGATAAAGAGTTCGCATGGTCTTGGTGAGGAGAGCAGTTTCTGGATCTACACCATCCAAGTTGTCATCTTTATTGTTCTCTATCATCTCAAAAGCTTTTTCAACCATCAAAGCAATGCCTTTAGGTTTTGACATATTTATCTTCTTCATCATACTTCTTAATTTTTCCAAAAACTTCATGAAGTGTGAGTTTGAGAGTGTTGGGGTTCTCCTTGAGGATAGCTTTAGTCATCTTATGCCTTGGAGGAAGTCCATCAATAATGATGAAGATTTTTTCTTTAGGAAGGATTTCCTTTTCATCCACATCATGAGCAGCAAGTCTTGTGGTGATTTCCTCAAATCTGGATTGATAAGAGGAAACAGTCTCACCATCAACCATGGCGAAGTTATAGAAGTCTTTCTTTGCTTGGAAACGATCAAGCTCTCTAAGATCGGAACTTCCCATGTACATTTGTTCCAAGGCTGCCCACATATCCTTTGCAGTGGCGCAAGAATGTAGCTTGGATGCATCTTCAATGCTGATTGCATTGTTGATAAACATTCGAGCCTTAAAGTTTTTCTCCATGATTCTGAAGTCATCTGGGCTCCAAGGTTTGATTCCCTTGGTCACATCTTCAGCAACCTTCTCTTCCCCAACCTCAATGGCTCTCCAGCATTGATAGTCATTGCTCTTCAACCAGTCAGTGAAGAGGTCCTTCCAGTGTTGAAACTTTCCACCAACAAGAAGGAACGGTGGTTTGTTCCCAAGCCCAACTTCATGGTAGAAGCCATTGTTATCTGTGAATCTGAAAAGAACACACAATCTAGAGCTAACCTGCTATGATACCAATTGTTGAATCGTTAGTGTGTTTAATCAGGGAATTATGTGACTGTTCCCTGGGCAGCGAAAATAAGTAAAGATTCAAAGTAACAACAAAGTTCCAAAACGAATACTGGTATTATTAGAGTTGTACAATCAGAGTTGTACAATCTCACAAGTCTTATCTCCACCTATACCCTAAGTTAAAGACTTTGAGTGCAATCACCTCTAACCAACACAAGTACAAACGAAAACCAAAGCAATAACTACCCGTACCTTGCTTTAGTTTTCCGATCTCAGTTCACAAGAACTCTGGATGACAATAGCTGAGATGTCTTTCCCCAAGAAAATTCTCATCTATATATAAGGTCTAACAAAGATCCTATTACCAAATATCACACTATAAGCACATATGGTAACTATGACAAAAATCGTTTCCAAATAAACTCTAAATCTGATAAACATTTAGTTTCCATCTATAAAGTTTCTTAAGACTCAATATCTTATTCTTCTTCTCCAAGTAAAACACGAAATCTTGTTTCCTTGTATAATCGAGTCTGTCTGGGAACAGCTGGCGTATCTCTGTGTTCTCACATTGTTCCTCAGACGCGGCGTTTCCATAAAAGAAACTTTCCTTGTATAGGCGTCATGCGCTTTCCAGCTTTCCCAATTGTTTGCGCGGGCACTATTCCTTGTTGTCACAACTTTCCAATGTGCTATTCTGTTTTCTCTTCTTTACTGTTTTTTCATTATTTCTTTATCCTTTTATGAAACCTGAAATTCATAGAAATAACACAAAACTATAAAACCTAATAGTGTTTATCATCATCAAAACCAGAGGAAATTATCAAGGTTCCAACAAAACTAAAATAACATTTGTTATTGAACTGAAAAAGTATTATTTATGAATGGTCATTCGGCTATTCGTACAAAGTATAAACAACAAATCATAGCCATATCTAAATATCGAAATCCTTTTCGGTCGCTAAGATTGGATATTTGAAAATAATTTTACTTGTCATGTAAAAACTGAGAAAATATCACATAAAATATGTCTTAATTATTTTTAATCTCTTGGTTTGAATGTGTTAGTTAATAATAATACTACTAAGTCGGTCGCCCCACTCCCCAATCCACCACTATGCAGTTCAGTACAACCCATCTTTTAAAATTTAATGGTTCCGCTACTGATTGATTGGATCAGGCAGACGAGATCAGATTGTGGTCGGATTGATCACTTCATTAGCAAATCATTTCAAATAGTGTAAATACTGATATTCATATGAAAAACTGGGCTCTTAACTGGCTGATTTGGCCCATACAACTCCTGTATGAATTTTCTGGGCTTTTAATGGGCCTGTCTCTTCTTTTCTCGAGGATTTTGGACTTATTGACCATTTAAGAGTTTTTAATTAATAAAAGAGATTCATACTAATTTTTATGTATTTTTTTTACCCTTATTAGCTTATTTTATTATTATTTTTCCTTCCTCTTCTTTGTTTTTTCTCTCTCTAAAATATTGTTTTTGGGGATTTAGGATTTAAGGAGTAGGGTTTAGGGGGTAGGGAGTAGGGTTTAGAGAGAGGGGTCCATTTTTGCTAAGGATCCATTAATTTAAAAAAAAGTTTATCAAATGGTCATTTACTTAACTCACCGTATTTTCTCTGCTATTCTTCTCGTTGTGATTTTGCTCTAGCATATTTAAGGGTCCGTTTGGATTCTTATTTTAATGTATTAAAATATATTATTTTGCATTAAATTATATTTATATTAAATTGATGATTTAATATATTTTAATACAAGATAATGTATTGTAATACATTATGGGACATTGACATTAAATTAATAATTTAATGCATTATCTAGAGAACATACCCTAAATGTGAGACCGTGATTTGATCTAAATAATGCTTATTGATAATCATTATTTAGGATAGTCTACCCCCTATGCCACCTCACATTAATTTTGACAGGCTGTTTAAATATTGCTGATTGGATCTTAACATAATTAATTTAATTTTTTTTCTTCATAAATTCTATTCTTTTCAAAAGCAACTTTTTTCAAAATCAACTTTTTTAATGACTATTCATCTTCTTCTTCACCCTTACTTCCATTCTTTTTACCTTTTTTCCACCAAACCCCCCGACCTCTATTTGAATACTGCTTTGCTGAGTATCACATTGCTGACCGACTTTTTTGATGAAAATGTAAATTCAGAATAATTGTAAAAGCTTGTATCTGCTTCTTATAAGTTTGTATCTGTTGATGAAAATGTAAAAGTTGTTGCGTGGCTGTTTAAGGAGCACTACCAGAAGCTGTAAATTCAGTTTGTGAATGGCAATTCAGAATAGTTGCAGGCATAGTTTCCAACTTCCTCCTCTATTAGACAGTTTTTTAGCCAATTTTTATTGTTTTTTTATCATTTACCTCATCTAAAAAACTCAATTCATTTTTTCTTTACCTTCCTAATTTTTTAGCCCAAGTTTTTTAACTACATCTTTATTTATCCATCAACTATTTAAATATATAATAATAGTTTGAATAGTAAATCTTAAATTACATTAGCTAAAACTTAATTAAAATGCAATTGTATTAATATGAAATAATATTTTATTAATAAATTTAAATTTTAGTTAAAATTTTATATTTGATAAATATGTTTACAATTTTCAATTTGTTCATAAATACGTTGTGTACCTAATTTGTAAATTGAATGTATACAATCAATATTTTAGGTCTAAAATAATGTGAAATGTCTTATAATATCTTGAATTTCACATTAACCCGCAAAACAAAAGTGCATTAACCCGCTAGTGGGTTAATGCACTTTCCGAAACTTTATGACTTTAAAAAAAAAAAAAAAAAAATTAACAGTGTTTTTAACAGATGATAACGGAAGGGTATATGGTAAAATGGGTCAAAAGTTGAGGATTATCGGGCGAAAATGTCAAAACCTGTGGGAATTTCGCAAAAAAGACGAAAACTGAAGGGTATCAAGCGAAATTTCCGTAAAAATAATTTAAAAATATTATTACAAAAAAATATATATGAAATTAGGCTGGAAAATGGTTTAAGTACATAAAATTATTAACCCAAATTCGACTTTAGGCCATTAATTTTGGCTCCATCTAATGGCCTAGGGAGAAGCAAATTGATATAGATAAAGAATGACATGTGACACGTTTTTATGACATCATAAAATAAAAAGGTATTGTTTATTGTTTTTGGTTATCTCTTTTCGGTTTTTTACGAGTTTTTTACTAAGCAACTCAAAAGCAAGTTTTTTAGCCTTTTGTCCCTGTAGCTAAAAAATCTATAATTTTTTATTGTTAAAAAACTACAACTGTGGGGTGCTCTTAGCTAAATGACAAAGGTCTTAGGGCCCGTTTGGTATGATGTCTGGAATCGGAATGTAATGAGAAATCGAAATGGAATCAGGAATCAAAATAAATCATTCTTGTAGCTGGGTGTTTGGTATGCTGTCGGAATGAACCATTCCTTAAATTTATTGTTTGGTATACTGTCGAAATGAACAATGAAGGCTAAAGGGAATTTTTATCAATCGAACATAAACACCTAAAATCTACCAAGCTAGGGTTTAAGAAATTGGGGGAAAAATCTTACCAACACAAATTGGGGGAGATGGAGGTGCAAGGAGTTCAATGGAAGCTAAAGGGAGCTTCTCCGGTGCCGGACTACTATGGGGAGTGGTCGGAGTCCGACGACTGAGGTGGGAGGAGGAGAGCTGCGCCCACACGAGAGGAAGGCCGAGAAGAGGAGAGGACGGAAGGAAGAGGAGATTCATGCCGCCCCCACCTTGCCGCGCCACCTTGGAGCCGCCAGCTTGCCGGCGTCGTGCCCAGCCGCCACCGTGGAGGAGGTGAGGAAGGAGAATGAAAATGGGCTGCAACTTGGGTTGGAGGAGGTGAGGAAGAAGAACAATTTTTTATATATTTTGGAATAGGTGATTCCTTAGGTTTTTTGAAGGAATCAAGTCTTTCATAAAATTTGGAATGACTCATTTCGGGTAATGAAATTCATTCCTCATTTTTACCTAACCAAACAAAAATGTCGGAATGAACGATTCCGATTCCTCATTCTCATCGGAATCGTACCAAACGGGCCCTTATTTTGCAAAAGTTTGGTTGTCATTCATTAATGGCAAGGTCTTATTCAAGCCTGCTAACTAATGTTGTGCGCTGCTGGTCTAATAGGCTTGAAAACATTTCAGACGCTTGTTTCCACTGTTTTTCCAGTAAATGACAAAGGTCTTTCAGACGCTTGTTCACCGGTGAGAGGAGGAACGCCGGTGGGAGGAGCAAAGAGCGCCAGTGGGAGGAGCAATGACCTCCGGTGAGAGGAGGAAACGCCGGTGGGAGGAACGAGCACTCCGATGGAAGGATCGAGGAGCGTCGGTGAGAGGATCGCCGATGGGAGGAACGAGGAGCGTCGGTGGGAGGAGGCAGCGCCGGTGGGTGGAGACAGCGCCGGTGGGTGGAGGTTTAGGGTAAGGCTGTGAGCTTAAGCGGCGGTGGGAGGAGGGTAAAATGCTAATTGGAAATGGTAGTACAATATTGCTTTTGGGAAGAAAGATGGATTTTTCTTCAAGAAAATAATAAATTATAATTGGTCAAAAGTAAACTACATGGATTCAATTCCTAACCGTTGATGTGAAATTAGATGGTTGTGATTGAATATCTTATTTTATTAGTATTTTATAATTTTAGTTGTTGGATACTAATTAATATTAAAAAAATAATAATTGGATATTATATTGATAAATCACTTATATTGTTATATCAAACTTAAAAACTAGGAGTTATGCTAATATAAGAACTATGAGTTATGTACTATCATATTATAGTGATAAATCACTAGTATTGTAATCTTTAGTTTTCTTTATTCTTTTTTGTTCCCTTTGTTTTTTTTGGTCCTCTTTTGTTGTTGGATCTGGTTTGTGTGTTGTGTGTCTCCCAGATCATGTTGTTTGTTTTTTTGTTTTTTCTTCTTCGTGTTTTGTGTGCAAGCTTGTGTGTGGTGCTTCTTTGCTTCTGTTGAGTTGATTGAGGGTGGAGATCGAGTTGTTCCAGTTGTGGTCGCGGTTGTTTTGAGGCTCCTGAAGATCCAATAGGCAACGTCATGGTGGTCGAGACTCCTGAAGATCCCTCATCATGAGTGGGGGCAACGTCATGGTTGTCCATTCAACACTTTCCGGGATTGTTTTCCTGTTTGACCCGTCATCTGGTGGCACTGTTCGTTTGTGTTGGACTCACTTCTCTCCCTAGTCTTATAGCTCGCTTTTGCTTTGTTGTATTTTCATTTGCTTGTCTGTGTTGTTCTTAACTGGTTTTTCCAGTTGCCGTTTTTTCGGCCTCTCGAGCTATCCGACATTTTATGTCGGTAACTCGAATTCTTACCTTATCAAAAAAAAATTATAGTGATAATCACTTATATTGTTATATCAAACTTGAAAATTAGGAGTTATGCTAATATAAGAAGTATGAGTTATGTACTACCATATTATAGTGATAAATCACTTATATTGTTATATCAAACTTGAAAATTAGGAGTTATGCTAATATAAGAAGTATGAGTTATGTACTATCATATTATAGTGATAAATCACTTATATTGTTATATCAAACTTGAAAATTAGGAGTTATGCTAATGTAAGAACTATGCTATGTACTATCATATTATAGTGATAAATCACTTATATTGTTAAATCAAACTTAAAAACTGGGAGTTATACTAATATAAGAACTATGAGTTATGTACTATCATATTATAGTGATAAATCACTTATATTGTTATATCAAACTTGAAAATTAGGAGTTATGCTAATATAAGAAGTATGAGTTATGTACTATCATATTATAGTGATAAATCACTTATATTGTTATATCAAACTTAAAAATTAGGAGTTATGCTAATGTAAGAACTATGAGTTATGTACTATCATATTATAGTGATAAATCACTTATATTGTTATATCAAACTTAAAAACTCGGAGTTATGCTAATATAAGAACTATGAGTTATGTACTATCATATTATAGTGATAAATCAATTATATTGTTATATCAAATTTAAAAATTAGGAGTTATGCTAATGTAAGAACTATGAGTTATGTACTATCATATTATATTGATAAATCACTCGTATTGTTATTTCAAACTTAAGAATTATGAGTAATGCTAATATAAGAACTTTGAGTTATGTACTATCATATTATATTGATAAATCACTAGTATTGTTATTCCAAACTTAAAAACTCGGAGTTATGCTAATATAAGAACTATGAGTTATGTACTATCATATTATAATGATAAATCAATTATATTGTTATATCAAATTTAAAAATTAGGAGTTATGTTAATGTAAGAACTATGAGTTATGTACTATCATATTATATTGATAAATCACTCGTATTGTTATTTCAAACTTAAGAATTATGAGTAATGCTAATATAAGAACTTTGAGTTATATACTATCATATTATATTGATAAATCACTAGTATTGTTATTCCAAACTTAAAAACTCGGAGTTATGCTAATATAAGAACTATGAGTTATGTACTATCATATTATAATGATAAATCAATTATATTGTTATATCAAATTTAAAAATTAGGAGTTATGTTAATGTAAGAACTATGAGTTATGTACTATCATATTATATTGATAAATCACTCGTATTGTTATTTCAAACTTAAGAATTATGAGTAATGCTAATATAAGAACTTTGAGTTATGTACTATCATATTATATTGATAAATCACTAGTATTGTTATTTCAAACTTAAGAATTATGAGTAATGCTAATATGAGTTATGTACTATCATATAATATTGATAAATCACTAGTATTGTTATACCAAACTTAAGAATTATGAGTAATGCTAATTTCTCCGATCCTATGAGTTATGTACTATCATATTATATTGATAAATCACTAGTATTGTTATTTCAAACTTAAGAATTATGAGTAATGTTAATGTAAGAAGTATGAGTTATGTACTATTATATTATATTGATAAATCACTTAGGTTTGTTATATCAAATTATGTATGTGATATGCGCTTTTGTTCTTAAAAGGGTACGGAATATAATTTTAAACTTATGTGATACTAAATTAGCCAAATTAGACTTACCACACACTAAGATACTATTCCATACCAACAACCTAAAATAAAACAGAAGATCGGTTAATTTTTTCTTAAAATATGTGAACTTGGCTAGAACCTCGTATAAAGAAAAGCGGAGGGAGTATCTCATATTTAAAAAAAACTTAGATATCAAAAAGATATCAACTATGGCCAAATACGGATTTGTCATAAGCAAAAGTAAATTACAAGAAACTAATTTAAAAGTTTATTGATACATTAATTAAGAAAGTTTCCATCATCCCAATGTAAGACATTGCAAACAAAGAAAAGCGGAGGGAGTATCTTATATGTAAATAAAGTAAATACCGCCGAGAAGAATTCCACTAAAAAGACATATACGAGGAAATATAAAAAACAAAAGTGGAAAAAATTCTCGGATAAAATAATCAAAATTAATGTTGATGGTTCTACCAAGACAAGTGGCGAATCCGTTATTGGTATGATCTGCAAAAATAACCAAGGACATCCCACTTTAATCCAGGCAGATAAATGTGGTGTTTCGACTCCCCTCAAAACTGAAGCTCTAGCACTCCGAAATGCCCTCATTAAGGCCAAAGAACTGAAATATGACCAGATCTTAATAGAAACTGACAATCTTACAATTGTGAACGTTATCAACACAATCTGGCACTGCCCATGGGAAATCGAGATTCTTATTTCTGATATCCTATGTTTATTAAACTGCTTTCAGGCAGTGCAGATTTCCCATATTTTTCGCGAAACGAATGCAGTGACTGACCTTATCGCCAAACTTGGTCACAATTTGTCTCTGAACGATATCTTGACCAACTCCGAGCTTAAGGCTCTCATCCGCAAGGATGCTATAGACTAAGTGTCAAGTTTACTTGAGAACTAGTATAATTCTAATCTTATCAAAAAAAAAAAAAAAAACTAATTTGTCGGCGCGGTCGGAATTTCAGTCAGAAATCCAATGGAGGTCGATTTCAATCAGAACCTAAAGGGAAAAGAAATACCGCTGAGAAGAATAAGTGCAAATTTGTCGGCGGAAAAATAAGGGGAAAAAATACCAAATATTCGGTCAGCTACGAAGACGCGGTTGGAATTTCTCGACGGTCGAAATCGAATGGAGGTCGTTAGAGATGGAATTCCTCGGCGGTCAAAATCCGATCGGAAATCGTTGGAGATGGAGGTCGTTGGAGACCGATTTCGTCGGAGGTCGAAATCGGTCGGAATTTCCCGATGGAATTACTCCGAGGTCGTTGGAGAAGGAATTTGCCAGAGGAATCGAACGGAGGAGAAACGATATCCGGAATTTCTCGATCGAACGGAGGAGAAATGATGGAAATCGGCGGTCGAATCGAACGGAGGAGAAACGATATCGCGGTCGGGAAGTGAGGAGAAGAGGGATCGGGAAGTGAGGAGAAGAGGAGATCCGGGAAGAGGACGATCGGGAAGTGAGGAGTAGAGAAGGAGATAGGAAATAAGTTGGGATAAATTGATGGAAAAAGATGAAAAGGAAAAGTAAATAAAGTTAAGTTAATTAAATAAAAAAATAATAATTTTTTTCCACATCATATTTATTTTATTATTATAATAAAGACAAGTCAGCAGGGTAGGCTACGCTGAGAGTAACCCAAACATTTTCCGTATATAATCATTATTTAGGAGTATATAAATATTACTCCCTCCTATTTTTATTAAATGACGTTTTGGAACTATGCACACAGATTAAGAAGGTTTATTTTTTTTTAAATTCAATAATTATGTCTCAAGTTTTGGTACAATTAATGACTATCAATTTAGACTTCAAAAGTTGCATTGGGAGTTGTGGTTCTAGTCCATTTAGGCTACGGTTGAAGGATGATTTTGCATTGGAAAATGGTATTTATTGTTGGAATGAGAATTACAACATTAATTGGACTTTGACAAATGAAATAGTAAATGCAAAACATTAAAACACTTTCCAAAATGTCAAATAAAACACATCAAATGAAAAACCTAAAACGTCAATTAATAAAAATTGGAGAGTACATTTTTTCTTACCTTTTTTATATCTCAGTATGTGATTTTTGTATACAATTTTCAAATCGACTAGGAATTATCTAATAATCTTTTTATATACAAGTTTCAAAACAACTAAAAAAAGTCTTTATACATAAAAAAACCATTATAAATCTACTATATAATAACTAAAGCAGAATGACGGCTGAGCAGCACGCGCCCCGATATTGAACCTGCGTTTTTCGCTGCCACGTGTCACAGCGGAAGTCGTTTGCACACGTGTCACCAGTTCGCTTAATGTTTTTTTTTTTTGTAAAAAGCTATGATTATGATATATTCTGATCTACTTTTCTGACCTAATTCTTCAGAGATTTGCTTTGTACGATTTTTTTTGATATCGTAATCTTTCCAAAAAAATTAAGCAAATAAAACTAAGAGCTACGTTTTAATTGAATAAAATCCAATATTTGAGAATCAAGGAAAAAAAATGATTTTGCTGTAAATGATGTATAAAACCTGTTATATGATAAATTTTGCATTCAAAACATCAAAATTAAGGAACAAAATTATGACAAATCCTGGACAGAATATAATCACAAAACCAACCACAAATATGAAAAAATAATGCACAAAACCTGCCCACATATTACAAAATATCATACGCACAATAACCTAAATATGAAGCATCAAAAAATTACATAAGCATTACAGAAATGCAGCAAAAGTTTAAACCCAAAACCAACCACAAATATGACAAAACAATGCACAAAACCTGCACAGATATTACAAAACCACATACACACATAAACCTGTACAGATATTACAAAACCACATACACACATAAACCTGTATATAAATTACACAATTGCATAATTTCTGAGACAAAATAGTGTGCTTTGTCTGTTTCCCAATGACAGAAATTCTGCATATCATAAAACATCCATAAAAAGCAAAACTGATTACAAGATCTGAACAAAAAAATCAAAGTATAATACAGAATCATTAGGAGCCTTACAGAATAGTTTATGTACAAAATTAAAATGATTACTAAGAAGATATGATATAGAAAAATCTATGCATTCCAAAAATAAAAAACATAACCATGATCTCTTATATCGAAACATGTAATACAAGACTACATGTCAGTCTATAAATCTACCTTGTCAGAGTTATTTTAAAACCCTACACTATAGCAGAATACATACATTTAGAGGTAATGTTAAAGCACAAGTCAATTATTTCAAATGTAATTCTTATATCATTGCAAACAAAAATTCAGTGTCTGTTTTGTAGGGATTCAGATTTAACATTTCAAACAGAACTGATAATAAAATTTATAGGGTTTCTGTGTTTAGGCTGTATAATAAATTTTATACATAATATATAGGGTTTAATATCAGGTATAGTGTGTTTGGTTTAAGGGTTTAGGGTTGTGGGTATTGTGGTTTAGGGTTTATGTTAGCAGTTTGGCGTTTAGGGTTTAGTTTTACGTTTTGGATCAAATATTACCATATATATAATGTATAGTTCGATAATATATATTATATATAGTACATTATTTCGAATGTTACAGAAGTATATTATTTAGATAATATGGAAACATATCAACTTTATTAATATATTATTTCCTTACTTGATTTAATAGCATTTCAATAATAGATGGCATGTACTATCAAATGGACTGATTTAACTTAATAAAAGATTATGTGTATATGTAGTCGATATTATATTTTCATTTATATGTCAAAATTAACCACCTACACTCTATATAAGTTAACATTGTAGGATTAATTGATGTACAACGTTCATTCATACAGAAATCAGAATGGTTCACCCTATGCCTCATGTCTCAGTACACACAGAAGTGTTGTTACTTTCTGATGTTGAGCCCGAAAGCCATTTCTTTAGGTTTCCACGTATTGCCAACAGTTTTTACATTAGACTTTCGTTACCAATTGATCTTTCCGATGATGTTCATTACATGAAATGTTCAATTTCAATGCCGAGTGAACTTGGAAATGCAACACAAAGGTATTTTT